>UESW01003918.1:1253441-1350537 GCA_900491605.1 Calamus simplicifolius | reverse complement strand
CAGAATGACATCTGAGGGCATGCCATACCACTGATGAATCCTTCCCAAATCCTCAGCGACGATCTCTGAAACCACATCGTCGGGACTCATCGTCATCTTAACTGAGAAAAACTCCAGGCAAAACGATGGGTGTCGCGAAGGGCGAAAGACGAAACTCTTCAAAAATAAAATGAAAGGATGCTGCAAACATGCATATATATAGTGCGGCTATCGCTTTGCTTCCCCGCTAAGGAAGTCGCCTTGAGAAGACGGGGCGTCTTGCCCGAGGCATCCGAAACCTCCTCGACAAACACCAGATCGATCGGGATTCGCGACGTGGCGTATTCCCAACCGTCACTCGTGGGGGAGCCTTACCCCCGAAGGCGCGATGATCCTATCGCATTAATTAGGGCATCATTGCAAGGGCTGTCTAAACCAAACTGTCCCATCTGGAGCATGCCACCTAGACTTATACTCCCTATGCCCGAACCTACGCTTCGAACTAGGGAGTGGAGGGCATGTGTTAGGGGGTAAAATCGTCATTGCATCAATATCCGTGCAAGGAGGCTAAGACCAACCTCCTCCCCTCGGCTTCCCGGGCTACAGTAGCTCGGCCTTCCCGAGCTTTCAGTAGCTCGGCCTTCCCGGGCTCCAGTAGCTCGGCCTCCCCGGGCTCCAGTAGCTTGGCCTTCCCGGGCTTCCATAGCTCGGCCTTCCCGAGCTCCAGTAGCTCGGCCTTCCCGGGCTCCCGTAGCTCGGCCTTCCCGGGCTCCAGTAGCTCGGCCTTCCCGGGCTTCCATAGCTCGGCCTTCCCGAGCTCCAGTAGCTCGGCCTTCCCGGGCTCCCGTAGCTCGGCCTTCCCGGGCTCCAGTAGCTCGGCTTCCCGAGCTTTCAGTAGCTCGCCTTCCCGGGCTCCAGTAGCTCGGCCTCCCCGGGCTCCAGTAGCTCGGCCTTCCCGGCTTCCATAGCTCGGCCTTCCCGAGCTCCAGTAGCTCGGCCTTCCCGGGCTCCCATAGCTCGGCCTTCCCGAGCTCCAGTAGCTCAGCCTTCCCGGGCTTCCATAGCTCGCCTTCCCGGGCTCCAGTATCGCCTTCCCGGCTTTCATAGCTCGGCCTTCCCGAGCTCCCATAGCTCAGCCTTCCCGGGCTCCCGTAGCTCGGCCTTCCCGGGCTCCAGTAGCTCGGCCTTCCTGGGCTCCCATAGCTCGGCTTCCCGGGCTTCCATAGCTCGGCCTTCCCGAGCTCCAGTAGCTCGGCCTCCCGGGCTCCAGGAGCTCGGCCTTCCCGGGCTTCCATAGCTCGGCCTTCCCAAGCTCCAGTAGCTCGGCCTCCCCGGGCTCCAGTAGCTCGGCCTTCCCGGGCTTCCATAGCTCGGCCTTCCCGAGCTCCAGTAGCTCGGCCTTCCCGAGCTCCAGTAGCTCGGCCTTCCCGGGCTCCCGTAGTTCGGCTCTCCTGAGCTTACTGTAGTTCGTTTCCCCCGAGCCTCCATGGTCTGGCTTCACTGAACGACCCACGATCCAATACCCACCTCCGCGGAACCTGACGCGGGAGAGCCTCAGCCTACTGTAACGGCACCCTAGGCAAGGAATCATGCTGAGAAGTGGCCTAGAACCTATCATAGCTACCCTAGGTCTACTCAACCAGATCTCAAGCAATCAAGGAGCTCTCCTGGCCGTCGGTCCCCTAACAGACAAGATGTGGATCCCAACGGCCCCACAACGGCCTGATTCGATCCACCCCATATCTTAACAACCTTTGAACCTTCCAGAAGGCGCTCAAGATCCTGGTGACAGTCTATAAATGGGACACTCTCAGCTTCCCTCAGGTACGCACATGCGCACTTACGCCCCCACTCTCACTCTCCTGCTCTCATCGGTAGCTCGTCGGTGCTCTTGCCCTCTAGAGCTCCCGATTGGCCGCCCCCAGAGAGGCCTCCCGGAGAGATCCACCTCCCCACTTTCTGGTTGATCGCCGATTTCCTTCCACTGACTTGAGCGTCGGAGGGTCTTCCGCGAAGGGCCACCTCCAACGCCTCTCACGTGAGGACTTGTGTGCAGGTCCGCCCACTGGAGATCGACTGCGCCCGAGTCGGAGGATGGATCCCGGCGACAATATATATATATATATATATATATAATATACATATATATATATATATATATATATATATATGTATGTATGTATGTATGTATGTATGTATGTATGTATCTTTGAGCATCGTCTTTTGTCTTGCAGAATCACGTGGAGTTTATCAATGTTTTAAAAACTGGATCAAATAACAAACTGGCTTGATATTTGGGTTGTGAGTCAATTGGTTCGACCGAATAAACCGGTTTGATCAAACCAAATGATGGATTTAATTTAATAATATAAACATGATAAAATATAAATATCAAACTATAAAAAATATCTTTAAAACTTATATACTTGTTCAAAAAAATTTTATATAACATAATATTTTCTATTCAAATTTTAAAATTTAAATCAATAAAATTAATAAAATTAATTAAAAAAATATAATAATAATATTCAACAAGAATAAGCATGACGTGAAATGATAATTAAAAAATTATAATATCTAACAAGAATGCAAAATAATAAAAAGAATAATTTAATATTTCACAAACCAACATACTAAACAGCCAATTGTTCACAAAACAACACATCAATAATTAAAAATATGAAAGTTATTTAATAAAAAGTTGAACATTGTTATCTAATATTTTGAAGAAGATGGTAGCGAATCCTATTTATCCAAATTGTTGCCACTCATTCTATTTGCATCAACTCAACTCAACTCATCTAAGCCTTTTTTTTTTCAACTACTATTTTCATCAACTATTAAAATTAAAAATCTAAAAAACTTAAAAATTAAAAATTCAATCCTAATTCTATTTATCAAAACTAAAAGTTTAGAAATCGGATTGGACTAGTTCTTGAGAACCTGGTTAGTTCAATGAGTTTTTTATTTTTAATAAAAAGTTTAACATTGTCATCTAATTTTTGAAGAAGATGGTAGCAAATCCTCTTTATCCAATCATTGCCACTCATTCTATTTGCATCAACTCAACTCAACTCACTCATCTAAGCCTTTTTTTTCAACTACTATTTTCATCAACTATTAAAATTAAAAATTAAAAACTTAAAAAAAAAAAATTAATACTCATTTTATTTATCAAAACTAAAAGTTTAGAACCGGATTGGACCGATTCTTGAGAACTCGATCAGTTCAATGATTTTTTTTTTTACTAGATATATAAAGTTAACTTTAATAATAAAATCGGATTGGACCGATTACCAATTTTGATTGGATCAGTAAGTTCAGTCCGATTTTCAAACGATGAGGTTTATGGTGCAATGTCATCAAACCATGCGTATCGAATCGTCCCTATGCTAACGAGGGTACCTAATCCTATCTACGCGGAGCAAATACAGTGTACCAAAATCACGCGAAATGAAAAAAGGCTGAGGCGACACTGAAATGTATGGCGTCCGATTGCGATAGAAGTAGGATGAAGAATCCTAACCGTCCTCCCTCGACAGCCATCCCATTTGGAATTTTAAGCTCCTCCTTCCCCGTAAACCTGCCCTAAAGAACCTTCTTTCTCTTCTTCCGACAAGACTTTCCATCAGAAGTTACAAGATTTTTCTGGATCATCTAAGAAATGCAACATTCCAATGCTACAAAATAATATATTTCTAACATTATATATATATATATATATATATATATATATATATATAATATATATATAAAGTTAGAAATAATGCTACTTAAATAAAAAAATTAGAAAAAATATTTAGTAAGTTATTATCAAGAAAATAAGTTTATAATTTTATATAAATCTATAATTATGTTAACAAAAACTTTATTTTTATAGTCAGAAACAATATATTGGCATAAAATCTCACTATAATCAGAGATGGTAAAAATAAAGAAATTAAGGTCAAATTTATTCACCTAAAGATTCAGTTATAATATTTTATAAAGCTTGATAAAGATAATTTATGAACATGATGAATTTTAAGAAGCTTGATTTAAAAAGATATTAAAAAATAATTAAGCATGAAATTTAAGTATTTATTTAATTAGCATTGATTTGATTGATTGTTGAAGATCCTGGTTAATGTTAGTTTAGGTGTTGAAAATTAAATTTGAATCTTTGGTGAAAGCTATCACATGAAGCCTAAAAATCATTCATGTTCAATCATCAAGAATTAATAAACATAAACGGATGTGTACCTGAATCCATATTGCTTGATTGCTCTTTTAAAGTCCGGACGATTGACCTTTCAAATCAACACGTACTCCAGATAGGCCATTAGAATTTTCTTTAGACTTTTCTTTTTGATGATGGGATTCAGTGCAATTCAGAGACCATAACCGCTATATATAATAACTTCAGCATTATCTTTTCGTATTTCTATTTTAGCCCATCATAGAAATAAAAATAACTCCTTAGGTCTCTACACATTAAAGGGCCACACCTTATGATACATTAAAGCCCAAATCACTGAAACATCATTTTTAATTGGGCTTAACCTTATTTGATAATCCGCAACATATAATTATTTCACGTATAAGCCCAATGTTAGATTAAAAAATCTAACAATAGGAACTGCAGGTTTTTTATTAGATTTTTTTTTTTGACCTTTTATGAAGGATTCTAATATATTTCTGTTAAATAATAAAGATTATTTTTTGTTTATGCAGGCGAAGATTGACTCCTTGGCGGAAGAGCTGAGAAGGATGAGTTCAAGAATGCTCTGGCTCGCGTCTTCCAGCAGAAAGAAATGAGTCTGAAGGATCTTGATCGGAAGGAGAAGGCCAGAGCTGAGGGCTTTTGAAGCTGACTAATCATTGTGCACACGTATATAGCTGACTAATCATTGTGCAGCATGCGTGCATTTTGGACCGCACACATATGCCCAAAAACTTATTCCTGATGATGTCTTATATATTGTGCAATCTTGAGCCATGTTGGAACAAGGAAATATTCCAAGATGGGATATATATATATATATGGCATCTACTCGCATGGTCCTCAGCGTGCAATGACCAGGGCCGGAAGAATTTTGGGGTGGAACCGTGAATAGACCTACATATGTAGTTTGATCCACCTCTGGCTTCATCACTTTCTTAGGTGTACCACAGTCCGACGTTCAACCCCCTCTTAGAACACCAAATTACACTGATAATTTTGATAGGGCTACGAGGCAGATTGGTTTAAGGCATGTTTGACCCAGCCAAATATCAAGATATTAGACTTTGACCTAATACATAATGTGTGATGATCAGGTTGGATCAGATTCATAGGAAAGATTTAGTCAGAATGGATCCAAAATGTTCGGATTCTAAGTCCTCCAGACACATGTCAAATTATAGTTGAAGTCAAATATTTGAACTACTATATCATAACTAAAAATATGGCAACTGACAATTACCATAAAATGTTAAAAATCTAAATAAAACTATAAATCCAACTTAAATATGTATTTTTTCCCAAAAAAGAAAGCTTTTTTTTTACTTTGATCTAAAACTTTTTTTCTACTTGATCTAATTAAGAAAGGAATTTTTCTCATGATATAAGTTTTTTAAACTATAATTTTAAATTAAAATATTAATTTACTTGGAAATATTATAAATAAGAATCTATATATTGAAATAAATGTGATATTTAAATATTATTATGTGAAAATAGGTGAGAGGACATGAGATTGTTAAGATGAACAAAGAGTATTAGTTTAAATAAAATTTACTCAATGGATTAATTAAAGAATATTTAGAATAACAAAGAGAATGGATGTTATAAAACTTGGGTATTCACACTTGGGTTGAGTGAGTCAGTTAAGTTGGGTCTATTTTTTTTTTTTTTGGTACTGACGGATGATCACACCACTCTAGGGTGAGTCAAACTCGATATATCGGAATACATATCTGGGATAGGATAATAGGGCAAGGGTCACCCTGCGTCCAACTCTAAAAGCCAGAGTGATATGCCACTCTAGCGACTGTCCAATCCGCAGCTGAGTTGGCTTTCCCGTAGATATACCGAATCTAGGCGCTGGCAGTGCCCTGGAGAAGAGATCGGATATCATTGATCAAGGGGATGAACGACAGATAGTCAGTAGACTCCAGCTGATAACCGTAGCAGAATCATCCTCAATTAATAAGGCCACGGACACCCAGACTCCGAAAAGTATAAGAAATACCGGCTTACGCCGCATACAGTTCAGCAAGGGAACAGAAGAGTCAAGCAGCCCAAATCCATCAGCCGCGAGCATCATGCCATCCGATCCCCTAATCACAAAAGCTGATCCCGCATATCAAGTTGGGTCTATTTTTGGTTGACCAAATTAGATTTGGTTATTATGAACTAAGATTGGACTGGTCTAGTTTGGCTAAATAAGAAGATGTAAGATCCAGAAACAACCAAGTTTTCAAATTGGATTCAATTTTTAATCCTCACAGAATCTGCTGGCCTCCAAAACTAGCTGGGTCTATTTGGATAAAGATAGGCCAGGTCACAGGTTGATAAAAATTGGGTTTTCGATCTCCTCTTTTAAAAGATGAAGAAGAAAGGGTTATCACCTATATTAACCAATTAGACCCATCGATCATTAACTAGCTATTATGATTCAAGGTATTAGGACTTAAGATTTTGATACCACACCTATTTTGAAGAATTAAGCGAGTTGTTTGTGTGGAAAAATATTTTTGATCTTGCCAAAAAATCCTTCCTAAAAATTGCTAAACTATATTATAAAAATTTAAATACATAATAAAGTAAATAACAAAAGAATATATGGATCAAACTAGGACCAAGGCGTTTAGACATTGCCCTAAGGATTAGATTTTCGCCCCTTCGTGCAGGTTATTGGCGATCTGTCCCCAAGGTACAACAACCCAGCTGTGGAGATACAAACCCAATGATTACCTTCATATGCTCAAGAAAAAGATAAATATGATATAGAAATAAAATGAGATCAAAAAATTTATAAGGCTACTCCAATCATTCTACTCCATCTTGAATCCTTAAGCCTATTTATCTGCTCAGCCCATAAAAGCTCCAACGGCTCGGCCCATAATGGCCTTAAAGGCCTAATAGCCGTTAGCCCCAAATCACGTCAAAAACGGCTTACAAATTAATTGTTTGGGCCATTTCTAGACGTTGATGAAACATTGTCCTTCCAACGTTCACCAGCGCAACATTCCATTGCGTCAATGAAGCCCGTGAACGCTCTCGCGAGTGTTCTCCTTTTTTTTATTTAACTTTTTCCAACAATCTTCCATAAAAGTTTAAAATAAAAAAAATAAAATAAACTAATATAACAAAATTTTAGGGCATCTTATATGCGCAATAGGTGAGGTATCCTGTGGACTTGAACCTCACTTAGTGTTGATTGTATACATCTGAAGGAACCATAGTGGATTAGACCTTGAACTAGGTCCTTTGACTCAAACTTCTACTAATCACACACACAGTATGGATCAATTAGGTTTAAGCGGTTAGTGCATATTAAAGGCCTTGCACTTAGTACCTTGATTTTTCATAAGAATTCTTAAGGTTAGCCCAAACCTTTAGTCATGGCCTAATATGACGATTCTCATATAGGTGAATCCTCCAAGGGTATTTATGATAATATCCTACAGATAACCTACCTCGGATCCATTAAGAGTATGACTCAACCTTACACAAATTTACTTTGTCACTTTATGAGAGCACTTATCGTAGGGATGGGATGAAATTTTTTTAAAAATTTGTGCTCTAACACGATCACTCAATCAGCTTCGTTTCTACCACATTGAACCTCATTCATGGGATCTCCAATCATAGAGGTGGGTATCCACTGCTGGTGACCAAATATTGGGCTTAAGCCACATCGATCCCCCTCGATGAATTTAGGACTCTATTCCTAGATAACTCCTTGGTTAATTAATCTACCAAATTCTTCTCAGCAAATTCCAAAGAGATATTTTTTTTATTATCTTATAAACTTATGATGAAACCGTATATGGCTTGGCAATGCTTGATATTCAAGATAAAGCCATACAGAAAAAATATAACTAAAAGAGATCACAACTTTCAAACTAAAATAAGATAAACATGGTGTAATCTCTCAATGGCCACTATAATAGAAAACACTTATATGGAATAAGAAGACTTTTGAATTTATGTAAGAATGCAAATATATACTCGCTTCTGAATGGATCATCATAGCCATAACTTTTGCTTGCAAATGTCCGAAGATAAAATAAGCTTCTTACTTGAGTGATTTTAGTCACACTTCTATACCATCTCTATCACAACCATATTGTTTTAACTAAAAAAATATATAAGCTTAAAACATTCAAAATTGCAATTTATCATAACAAAAGGACACTGCAAAGCAATTAAACTTTTATGGTGTTCTCAACAGTTTCATGAATATGAATATCACGTGCTACTATGAGAGAGTAATTCTTATAAGGAACACCTATGTTACATTATTGATTCATTAGGTTGAGCAAATGCAAACTTGTGAGTTACCAAATAGATATCCACACTTCATCAAAAGTGGCATTCAAATTGGGAATGGCATCAAGGCAAAGCAAGTGAAATTGCTATAGACAATATGAGATAATATAGGGAATGGGTTCTGTCCCATCTATTGTAGTATGAAAAGAATTATGACTCATTATATACTATTACATACATTAATACACAGAAATACCCTACGTAAAATCAATAATAACCAACAATGATAAGTGAAAATAATTGTCATATTAAGAGTTTAATAACTTGTTCCATAGATTAAAGAAGTCATTATATTATCTCGACACCATTCTCATTCTATAGTTTAGTCAATTACTCAACTATTAAAAATTATGGATTATGTTTTGCAAACTACCTTCCAATGATATTGTTTAACAAGTGCCTCCACATAAAAAGTTCTCACCACTGAACACAACAAACAAGCGTCCACGACTGTTGCACAGTCAGTTGCTTAAAGATAACCATTAACAGAGATGTTTATACACGTCCCAGTTCTAGCGTCTAGGAAACAAGCTTAAAAACGCTTGAATATAGATGCCTTCACGTTTAATCTTTATTTTCTTGATTAAAGCCTGTCAATGCTCTCTACATGCATGTGAAGCCAAAGAAACATATAGATAATAATGGCAACCTACACATGAACAATAATAATATTTCATAATGTGGACATGAGCAATACATAATATTGATAATTATATAAAAAGGTCATTAGCACATATAAAATAGTAGCATGCAAGATGCAAACTATCTGGATCATCTGATCTTTACCATGCATCTATACATTAAAATCAAAATTAACAAGCATCTGTTATATATATCTGTCTAGTATGCATATGTATATATCTATAAATGTATATTATATATTATACAAAATATGCATACTCAAAAGAATATATATATATATATATATATATATATATATATATATATAATAACTTATAATAAAAAATCTAGCAATTTATAGAAAAGAAAGATCTGATCCTTAGCTGTTGGAAAATATTTTTGATCTTGCCAAAAAATCCTTTCCTAGAAATTGCTAGAAATATATTATGAAAATTTTAAATACATAAATAAAGTAAATAACAAAAGAATATATGGATCAAAGCAGGACCGAGGCGTATTAGACACTGCCCTAAGGATCAGATTTTTGCTTCTTTCATGCAGGTTGTTGGCGATCTGTCCCTAAGGTACAACGACCCAGCTCGATCCAATCCTCCTACTACGAGCACGATCGTGTAGAGGTGCAAACCCAATGATTATCTTCAGATGCCCAAGAAAAGATAAATATGATATAGAATAAAATGAGATCAAAAAAATTATAAGGCTATTTTAAATCATTCTACTCCTGAATTATTGAGCCTATTTATAGGCCCGGCTCATAAAAGCTTCAACAGCTTGACCCATAATTGCCTTAAAGGCCTAATAGCGGTTAGCCCCAAATCACATCAGAAATGGCTTACAAAATTAATTGTTTGGATTGTTTCTGAACGTTGGCCTTTCAACGTTTACCAGCGCAACGTCCCGTTGCGTCGATGAAGACAGTGAACGCTCTCGGGCGTTCTCTTTTTTTTTTTTATTTAACTTTTTTCAAAAGTTTGGCTATCCAAATCATATAGGTTGATGGAAAAGTCTTTCTGCACCGCTCGGTGCAGAAAGCATGCACCGAGGCACGGCATTGGCCGTGCGTTCATGGCGCATGCGTGCATGCCCATTGAGCCGTAGCACGCACGTCTGCATGGACGCACGGTCAATGCCATGCCCCGTGCACGGCTTAGTGCATCAGGGGCGGTGCACTAAGTCCATCCCATAGGTTGGTTATCTGTTTTTGGTCATCAGAGAGCTAAGAAATCATAGTAAGGACTTCACTAACCCTTTATTTAGGAGTAAAAAATAGAAGAATGATTTTTACCGTAAAAGAAAGTAAAGAAATGAAAGGTAATTAAAAACAGAGTTAAAATTCTTCTAAAAGTTTTCTAAAATGAAGAGAAAAAAAGGAATTTGTATCCTATTAAATAGGATAAAGTAATGTAGATCCTCGCAAACTCATCAATTTAAGATTTAAAAATTAATTCTATATATTGAAAGGGTATTGCAGTCAACCATTTAGACTAGTTAGTTGCATATATATATATATATATATATATATATATATATATCATTGTACTGTATATAAAATAATTTTTATTTATTTTAATATTTTGTTTACTATTCAAACTAAATATTTATTTTTTAAGCTAATTTTTTGTTCTAAACAATTAGGTATTTATGTTATGAAACAAATGTTTATCATCGCATTACTTTCGTTATATCTGTATTTATTGTTTCTTACTTTTATTTTTTTACAAAATTTTTCTTTTTTTTTAATTTTTTAAATAGCAATGATAATTGAATGCTTTTTGTTATTTTAAAATATGTAAATGAGAGAAGGTGATCATCAGATCAGGCTTACAATAACATTATCATCCTTCAGAGCAACTAAAGTCACCCTTTTATCCATAATGTAAACAGCGATGTCATTGGACTCCTCATCACCACGCAAGGCAAGCTCATGAGCGCACGTCATCCCCTCCATGCATGCAATGCATGCGTCTCCCCACCTCCGTTTCGCGTTCGCGGGAGGGTC
The DNA here is from genome assembly GCA_900491605.1 of Calamus simplicifolius. Taxonomy (NCBI): domain Eukaryota; kingdom Viridiplantae; phylum Streptophyta; class Magnoliopsida; order Arecales; family Arecaceae; genus Calamus; species Calamus simplicifolius. The sequence continues at coordinate 1,339,399 of UESW01003918.1, read as the reverse complement.
ATGCAGCTCAGTCGCAATATTCCTCGCTGCGATAACAAGCGTACGGAACCTCTCCACGTGGAGCAAATCTAGCGTCCAGGATCACTAAGGCCACGGTGGAACTGGAAGGGACGGCGTCCGTTCACCGATAGAAATAAAACGAAAAATCCCAACCGTCCCCCTCGATCGCCGCCCGATTTCGAATTTGGAACGCCTCCTTCCCCTCCTCCCCCAAGACCAAGACCCTACTACCTCTGCTCTTGATTTCCCCTTTATATAAAGCGATCGCGATGGCAGGAAAGGTCTATCGCGATGGAGCCGCACCCACCGCCAGACGAGAGGGAGGAACATAGGGTTCTCGACGCTCTCCTCGTCCACGAGATGGATGATCAGCTGCAGGAGCTGGAACGCGTCCAGTCCAACCTCGACGAACAAGCGTTCCTCGCCGGCGTCGAGGCAGATGTCAGCCGGATCGTCATCTCCTCCAGCCTCGCCGGCCAGGAGGTCGAGGCGCGGCGGGTTGAGGCAGATGTCCTGTCGCAGGCGGCGGCGGAGGAGACACGGGCGATGTCGTCGCTGCAGGCGACGGATGATTCCATGGAGGATGATCGGAATAGCGTCGGGGAGAGATTGGAGATGGTTCGTGGGGAGGAGGATGCGTTAAAGAATGCTCTGGCTCGCGCCATCCAGGAGAAAGAATCGACTCTGAAGGATCTTGATCGGAAGGAGAAGGAGCTAAGCGCTTTGGAAGTCCGAGTCCAGGAGCTGGAGGTCGGTTTAACTGAGGCTACAGAAAATTTGGCGAACTGGGATATCGATCGCCGTGTTCTGGAGGAGAAGGGGAAGGAGAGGGAAAAAGCCCTCGACTCTGTTCTCCTGGAGAAGGCTTTCATGGAAACCCGCCTCGATGAGGTGAAGGCCAAGAATGAGGCGAGTGCTGCGAAGGTATCGGGTTTGGAAGCAGAGCGTCAGAGCCTTGTCGAGAACAACCAAAGACTGGAGGATGAGGCTGATGGTTTGAAGGCTTCCATTCTTGCAATGAAGAAAGAAGAGGGAGAGCTGCGGAATGAGATTGCGGAGATGGAAAAGAAGAACGCCAAGATCGCAGAGGAGCTGCAGTCTGAAGTTCCCAAGAAGGAGGCTGCTGTCAAGAATGTCTCGTCCTTGGAATCGGAGGCTCGGAATCTTTCCGAGGGAAGCCGTGGACTGGAAGCTGATCTTAATGACTCTAATTCTACCGTGGAATCGCTAAGAAGGAAGGGGAAGGGCTGCGGTCTCAAGTTGCGGAGATGGAGAAGTTGAATGACGAGATTTCAAGGAAGTTCGGGAGGCTTCAGGCGGAGTTGGGTAGTCTGAGGAAGAGGATGACGGAGATTGAAACGGAGAAGCGTGCAGTTGAGGCAGCAAGGGCTGCCCAGAAGGCTGAAATCGATTCTTTGCGGCAGGAGCTGGAGTCTGAAGTTGCCAAGAAGGAGGCTGCTGTCAAGAAGGTATCGTCCCTGGAATCGGAGGTTTGGAATCTTTCCGAGGGAAGCCGTGGACTGGAAGCTGATCTTAATAACTCTAATTCTACTGTGGAATGGCTAAAGAAGGAAAGGGAAGGGCTGCAGTCTCAAGTTGCGGAGATGGAGAAGTTGGATGACGAGATTTCAAAGAAGTTCGGGGGGCTTGAGGCAGAGTTGGGTAATCAGAGGAACAGGACGAGGGAGATTGAAACGGAGAAGCGTGCAGTTGAGTTAGCAAGGACTGCCCAGAAGGCTAAAATCGATTCTTTGCGGCAGGAGCTGCGACAGCTCCGATCAACCTTGAATGAGCTGCAAGCTTTGTGCGAGGAACGCACCAACAGCAACGCCCAATTGCAAGCTGAGAGGGATTCTGCTCGGAGAGACCTCGATCTTCAGAAGGCGGAAGAGGGTTCTCTGAGAGCGCAGATTGAGGAGTTAAAGAAGAGGAAAAATGAGGTTGGAGAGCAGGTGCAGCAGCTTCGGAGATCACTTAGTGACTTTGCTCGGAAGGAGGAGGAATGGAAGGCACAATCTGATGCCTGGAAGGTGGAGAAAACTCGGTTCGAGCAGAGATTGATGACTGATCGTCGGAATCTCTTTGACTTGGAGAACAAGTTCGAAGGTGCTAAGATAAAATATCTGAGGGCTCTTGCCCTGCTGAAAAATACCAGAGAGATGATGACTCGAGTAGCACGAGGGAATGCGAATGTTGTGCAGAGGAATATCGGCAGTGGAGAAGTTCTGCAGAACAATGAGGAGATGGAGCCGTTTGTGGAAGAATTGGATACCATCGCGACGGTCTTTAATCAAACGGCAGGGAAAATTGAGGACATGAATAGGGAGCTTAGAGACTTGCAAGAAGCGTTGGCCAAGGCTCAGAGGAGGCGAAGAAGCTTCATGAGTCGGTTGTTCGCTTTTACGCTGGCCCCTGCTTCAACCACTCTTCTTGTTGCCATCTCCATTGTCTATATGGCCAAGAGACGTTAACTAATTTTTTGATGTAAAAAAAAACCAATACTCTCGGTTTTAATCTCTTGCAATTTTAGAGTCAAATTTTCTTTTGCATATTTTGTTGACTTGGTTAGAGTTTTGAGTTGATCTTCGCTGTTGTAAAACGGACCCAATTCTTTGATGTAAGACCCAATATATACTTGTTGATTCTTGTGTGATATGTTGATTTGGTTGAAGTTTTGAGTTGCTCTGCGTTGTTGAAAAACCCAATGCTTCGATTTGCTATGGACTTGGGCAGTGAAAAGTATGATGAGACCCAATATAGACAATGGATTATCTTGAAGATTGTAGGAAAAGAAGAGGAAAATCTGAATTAATATTGATGAAGATTGCGAGTATGGGCATGGGGAAACCTGGAATCAAATTAAAGATGACCGTGGAAAGAAATACTTAGCGTTTGAGACCGTACCCATAGGGAAATATTCTTTCTCCACAGAAGTGAGCCAAAGCCAAGTTAGCCAGGTTGGGTTTCTTGTTTATTTTTCTTTTTCTTTATTTTTTTGTGTAGAATGTGAGGAGGAACTTCCCCCCAACAGAATTTATTCATGAATAGAAAATTAACATAAATCTCCTGAGAAGATAACGTAGAAAGAAAATTACAGGAGCTCTTATGGGTCTCCAATACGTTTTCGGTGCAGAGGTTGCTTCAGAAAGAGACAGATCTTGTGCATGATGGAGCGGGGCATTGATTTTTTTTATTATTTTTTTTTAAGGAAGATTCTTGAGTTCCGCTCCTTCCATCCATGCCATGCCACATATAGGATGTAACAAGTTGGTAGATTGGGTTTTTTTTTTTTTTTCAGATACTGTATGATGCCCTTCCGCGCAAGCCTTGAGGAATCTTTCTTGTTACTGAATTTTTGTTTCAGATTGTGGGCACTACCATCATATGCAGAATGAGAGAATGTCCGGAATCCACTTTAGAATCTAGGATCAGGACTGCAGCATCGATGCACCTTGCTGAACGTAACTGAGCTTCTTGTCCTAAGCCAATAACTTTATGCAATGCTTCCATTTGGATGAAAACAATTTCTTTGAAATTGTGATGAAACGCCTCAGGAAATATTTCAATCTCAGTGGAGATGCGTCTGCTGAAAATTAAGCCCATCTCAGTGTTCTTTCTCCCTTTAATATTGCTCTTGTTCGTCTCATTGGCTTGGCATAGTGTTGTTCATTGGAACAAGTAATGTTGCAAACTGCACCAAGATGTGAGCTAATAGCTACAGAGCTTCGCAGGCGGTCTTTTATATGAGTTTTGAGGGGTTACCTCAGTGGATGAGGGGCAAAAAAAATAAAAAAAAGAGAGTGCAAATGATCTGATTGGAAGGCCAGATTTTTCTGAGCAAAAATGGACCATGGTGATGGTATACCATCCAAAATCCTTAAAACAAATCCGAAATGTGATTGCCAGCTAGCTATGGAGGTGCTGCACAACTCTTATCATCATCTGGCTTAAGACTTGAATAATCCTTGCCATGCTTTCATAATTGCAACCAAAAAATTAACAGGAACATTTTAATCAGATGGATTATGTTTTCTGCTGTACAAATGGTGGCAACCTCTGATTGCAGGTGTTAGCTTATTTTGCGAAGCTACAATGTATCTTCAACAAGTGCTCCATGGTAAATGCATTATGGAAGTTGTGTGAATAAATTGTTCCAGTTTATTGATTAAAGCCAGCTTGTGTTATATTACTAAAAATGAAATATTGAAAACGAAAGAAGCTGAGAGTGATGATTTTAATCAGATGGATTATGTTTTGTGCTGTAGAAATTCTGGCAACCTCTAATTGCAGGTATGAGCTTTTGATTTGCAAAGCTATATCTAATCTAATGAACCAGTGATCAGTGGTAATTGCATGATAGTTACGTAAATATACCATTCTAGTTTATTGATTGGCCAGCTTGTGGTATCACTCAATGAAATGTTGGAAACAGAGAAGCTGATATTCTTCAAGAAGAGATGGCGTTGAGGCTATTGGGATGATCACCCTACATGTTGCGATGTTGCTGCATTTCGTGAGATCAAAGGCCCTACCGTGATCAATGTGGGCTCTTTGATGACCCAATTGATGATTTTGATGATTAACAAAACTATGTGAGTATAATTTTTGAAGGCTCTAATGATTTTGATTTAGTGTTTCAGCCAATAAGACTTTTGAAAGATCAAAATCAAGTGTTACAATGTGTTCTGGATCGAATCTAATGTCTAGGTAAGAAATGCAGACATTAGAGTCGACTCCGAGAATCACAGAGCCGACTCCGGAACTGGCACGGCCATTAGAGTCGACTCCGAGACTGTGAGAGTCGACTCTCACAGACGGAGCAGAAAGTCGATTTTTCTGGCTCCAACCTAGAGTCGACTCCGGGTAAGTTAGAGTCGACTCCGGAAAAGCATCTTGTCGACCCCAGAAAAGCCAGAGACGACTCCGGAAAAGTCAGTTTGAATCGCCTCGAGCTAGAGCCGACTCCAGAAAAGTTAGAGTCGACTCCAACCCACCTGGAACGAAAAACGAAGTTGCCAGATCAGCTCTAACGGTAACTTTTCTATTTTTACTCATTTCTAACGGATATATTTTGATAGATGGTACACTCCAACGGATAGTTTTATTCCAAAAGAGGTGTAAAAGAAATCTATAAAAAGGGGAAGTCTATTGTTCAAAAAGAAGAGAGCAAGAGAAAAGAAAAATCCGAAAAACTAGAGAGAAAATCTGAGATAGACAAATCCCATTTCAAATCCGTGAGCTTGAATCTTGAAAGAAAAACCTTCTAGCTCAAATCCACTCCACTCCAAAAAGCTCAAGAGGAATCCAAAGCGTTCAAAATCAAAGAGCTTCCACATTCAAGAAAAAGGGAGAAAAAGCTTCAACCCAACTCCAAAGCTCAAATCCGTGAAGAATCGGTGCTGAGGCCTGATTCAACAACAAGAGGAGTTGAAGGAAGGAAACCAAAGAAGCCAAGCCAGCTCTCAAGCTCTAAATATTCAGGCTTCTCTAAACTCAATTTCTATTTTGAAATATCTGCTCAAAAAGGAGCTGCTTGTAATTAAACTCATTTTATTTGTTTGTGTCTAGTTTAATCTGAGGGATTAAACTAGAGGAGGTTGTTAAACCTCGGTACAAGCTAGGTATAGCTTGTGTTTGGGTTTTGTGCCGGTGAGCCCGTGTAAAATCGGCTGGGTTCGTTGTGATCCCGGAAAACAACAAGTTTGAGTTGTGAGCTTGGAAAACAACTCGGCTGTAATCTAGAGAGATTATAGTGTGGACCCAAGTGAGTCTTGGGAGTGGACGTAGGTGTTGGTTGCACCGAACCACTATAAAAATATCTTGTGTTTGCCGTGCTTAATTGTCTCTTCTCTATCTCTCATATACTTGTGTTTGTGCTTTGCTTATTAGTTGATCCTTCACTTGCACATCTCAATTTAAATTGTTTAAAAGTCTTAAATTTTTTAAGAACCCAATTCACCCCCCCCTCTTGGGTTGCCATCTGGGCCAACAATTGGTATCAGAGCTTGTGCTCATTAGATTTGATCACACGATCAAGAGCTAAAGTTCCACATGGCAACACAAATTGGGTCAAGTTTTGCTGAAGGTCATTCTACGAATAGACCTCCACTCTTTAATGGCTCAAACTATTCTTATTGGAAAGCTAGAATGAGGATATTCATTCAAGCTTCTGATTATGAGCTTTGGGGTGTTATATTAAATGGACCTAGTACACCCACACACCTTATAGATGGCACTATTGTTCCAAAGCCCGAAAGGGATTGGAATGATAATGATAGGAGAATGGCTCAACTTAATGCCAAAGCCATTAATATCTTATATTGTTCCTTAGATTCAAATGAATTCAACCGCATCTCTACTTGTAATTCCGCTAAAGAAATATGGGATAGGTTGGAAATTACACATGAAGGAACAAACCAAGTAAAAGAATCAAAGATAAATATTTTGGTTCATAAATATGAATTGTTCACAATGGAACAAACTGAAACCATCACATGCATGTTCACTAGATTCACCGATATTGTGAATGGTTTGAAAAGTTTAGGAAAAATTTATACTAATGCTGATCTTGTTCGCAAAATACTCAGGTCATTGCCAAGATCGTGGGAAGCAAAAGTCACAGCAATCCAAGAAGCCAAAGACCTCAATGCACTACCCTTAGAGGAGCTTCTAGGATCTCTCATGACCCACGAATTGACAATGAGGCAGCATATTGAGGAGGAAACTAAAAAGAAGAAAACCATTGCTCTAAAGGCTGAAAAAGAAGTGGAAGAGAGCAGCAGTGATGATAGTGATGACTATAATGATGAAACTGCTCTTTTGGCCAAGAAATTCAGGAGATTTTTGAGGAAAAAGAAACCCTTCCAAAAACAAAATTTGGAAATAAAATGGAAGGAGAAAAGGAAAAGGAAAAGAAAGATAAGGACAAGGACAAAGAGAAAGACCCCTTGATCTGTTATGAGTGTAAGAAACCGGGGCATTATCGATATGATTGTCCACAATTGAAAAAGACCTTCAAGAAAAAGAAGAAGGCATATGTTGCAACATGGACTGACAGCAATGAATCTTCTTCCGAAGAAGAAGAACAAAAAGAGGTTGCAAATATTTGCTTCATGGCCAACGACGACGACAATGATGAGGTAAGCACCGAAACCCCCGATGATGAATTTACATTTGATGAAATGTTTGAAGCTTTCAATGAATTGATGATTGATTTTAAAGTTTTGAAAAAGAAATATAAAGTTTTGAAAACTGAAAACTTAAATTTAGTTAAGGAGAAAAATGAATTAAGTCTTGTACTTAAAGATTTAAAAGATAAAGAAGAAACTTCTCTTAATGAAGAAAATGATTTTACTCATAAGATTGATTTGCTAAAATCTGAGAATGAAAAATTAATTAAAGAAAAAGAATCAATCTCAAATGAAAATGATTGTTTAAAGAAAGAAGTCAAAAAATATAAAGACATTGTTGAGAAATTTACTTTAAGCTCAACTAAATTAAACATGATTCTAGATAGTCAAAAGGCTGTTTTTGACAAAGCTGGGCTAGGGTATAACACTTTAAGAAAACAAAAATCATTAAAAATATTTTTGTAAAAGCTAACCAAAGTAATATTACTTGTTTTAAATGCAATCAAAAAGGACACAAATCCTTCGAATGTAAAACCTTAATGAACAACAAGAAATTAAAAAATATTAAAACTAAGAAAATATGGGTTCCGAAAGGAACAATTTTTATTGCTGCTAACCATGAAGGACCCAAGAAAGCTTGGGTACCTAAGCATAAAGTTTGATGATATTGCAGGAATGTCTTGTAGCCAAAAGATCAAAGAAGAAGTGGTATCTTGATAGCGGCTGCTCAAGACATATGACGGGTGACAAAGAGGAATTCATCACCCTAGAAGAAAATGTTGGTGGAGTTGTGACATTTGGCGATAACGGTAAAGGTCAAATTTTGGGCCTTGGTAAAGTTCGCATAACTCCATCTATAGTAATTGATAATGTACTTTATGTTAATGGTTTGAAGCATAATCTAATTAGCATAAGTCAATTATGTGATAAAAACTTTAATGTTTCTTTTAAATCTTCTTTATGCACTGTAACTAATTCTATCGATGATAGCATTGTTTTTTACTGGTTATAGATTTGGCAATATATACTTAGTTGACACAGACAAAACTTCTAAGAGTAGTCATTGCCTAATTACTGATAATGCTAACATTAATGATATTAGTTGGTTGTGGCATCGTAGATTAGGTCATGCAAGCACACACCTTATTTCAAAACTAATTAAAATGGATTTAGTCAAAGGTTTACCTAAATTAGATTTTGAAAATAATAAAATCTGTGATGCATGTCAATTTGGAAAACAAACTAGAAGTTCATTTAAATCTAAAAACATTGTTTCAACTTCTAGGGGACTAGAGCTACTTCACATGGATCTTTTCGGACCAACTAGAACCACAAGTCTAGGAGGAAAGAAATATGGTCTAGTGATTGTAGATGATTATTCTAGATATACTTGGGTAATGTTTTTAGCTCACAAAGATGAGACTTTCTCGATGTTCTTGAAATTCTTCAAGAAAGTCACAAATGAGAAAAACACTACTATAGTATCTCTAAGAAGTGATCATGGAACAGAATTTGAAAATCACTTATTTGAAGATTTCTGCACTGAAAATGGAATTAATCATAATTTTTCAGCCCCTAGGACTCCACAACAAACGGTGTAGTTGAAAGAAAGAATAGGACTTAGAAGACATGGCCCGTACCATGCTATGCGAAAGTAACTACCAAAGTATTTTTGGGCGGAAGCTATTAACACAGCATGTTACATCTTAAACAGAGCTTTAATAAGACCAATATTAAAGAAAACACCTTATGAATTATGGAATGAAAGAAAACCAAATATAAAATACTTTCATGCATTTGGATGTAAATGTTTCATTCATAATAATGGTAAAAACAACTTAGGAAAATTTGATGCTAAATCTGATGAAGGAATTTTTCTAGGTTATTCAACAACTAGTAAAGCTTATAGAATCTTTAACAAGAAAACATTAATTGTTGAAGAATCCATACATGTAGTGTTTGATGAATCTTTAGCAACTGGATCTGAAAGATTAATGATGAGGAAGATACAAACATAATTGAAAAAGGTCTTGAAAAACTTAATATTGAAGTATCTTCTGATCATGAACAACAGGCTAAAGATAATGATTCACATAAGGATGATGATGTTAATAATGATCATGATGATTTAGATCTTCCAAGAGACTGGAGATATGCACATAGTCATCCCAAGGAATTGATTATAGGCGATCCATCTCAAGGAATAAGGACTAGATCATACATGAGAAATATTAGTAATCATCTTGCATTTGTTTCACAAATTGAACCTAAAACTATAGAAGAAGCTGAAAAAGATAATAATTGGATGTTAGCCATGCAAGAAGAACTAAATCAATTTACAAGAAATAATGTTTGGACATTAGTTGAAAGACCTAAAAATCATTCTGTAATAGGATCAAAATGGGTTTTTAGAAATAAACTTGATGAAAATGGCATTGTAATTAGAAACAAAGCTAGATTAGTTGCAAAAGGATATAATCAAGAAGAAGGCATTGATTTTGATGAAACTTTTGCACCTGTAGCTAGATTAGAAGCTATTAGGCTATTACTAGCATTTGCATGTCACATGAACATTAATTTATTTCAAATGGATGTTAAAAGCGCATTTTTAAATGGATTTATTAATGAAGAAGTTTATGTAGAACAACCACCAGGTTTTATAGATCACGAATTTACAAATCACGTTTTTAAATTACACAAAGCATTATATGGTTTGAAACAAGCACCTAGAGCTTGGTATGATAGGTTAAGTAAATTCTTAATTGAAAATGATTTCACAAGAGGAAATGTTGATAAAACATTATTTTTGAAAAGAAAAAGCAAAGATTTACTTATAGTACAAATATACGTTGATGACATTGTTTTTGGTGCTACTAACGATTCTCTATGTCAAGAATTTGCCAAGTTAATGCAGGGAGAATTCGAGATGAGCATGATGGGAGAACTCAACTTCTTCCTTGGACTCCAAATCAAACAAAGCAAAGAGGGTATCTTTATCAACCAAACAAAGTACACAAGAGAGATTCTAAAGAAATTTGGTATGGAATCAATTAAACCCCTCGGAACACCAATGAGTCCTTCATGCAAGCTGGACAAAGATGAAGAAGGTAAAAAGGTTGATCAGAAGTATTATCGAGGTATAATCGGATCCCTTCTTTATTTAACAGCAAGTAGACCAGATATTATGTTTTCTGTATGTCTATGTGCTAGATTTCAATCAGAACCTAAAGAATCACACTTAATAGCTGTTAAAAGAATACTAAGATACTTAAGTGGAACAAAAAATGTAGGTTTATGGTATTCTAGAGATTCCACATTAAATCTAATTGCATACTCAGATTCTGATTATGCCGGATGCAAATTAGATAGAAAAAGCACAAGTGGTGCATGCCAATTTTTAGGAAGTAACTTAATCTCATGGTTTAGCAAAAAGCAAAATTCGGTTGCATTATCTACTGCGGAAGCAGAATATGTTGCAGCTGGAAGTTGCTGTGCTCAAATCCTATGGATTAAGAGACAACTTGAAGACTATGGTATCACACTTGATAAGACACCCATAAGATGTGATAATACAAGTGCAATAAATCTTACTAAAAATCCAATTCAACATTCAAGAACAAAGCACATTGAAATACGATATCACTTTATAAGAGAACATGTAGCCAATAATGAAATTTGTCTTGATTATGTGAATACTGAAGAACAACTTGCAGATATATTAACAAAACCCTTAAGTGAAGAAAGATTTTGTTATCTTAGAGGAGAATTAGGAGTTTGTGATCCTTTGGAATAGTTTTCTGAAACTCTTAAGGACATCTATCTAGATTTCATATTTTTCGTGAAAAATCTTGATGTTTTGATAAGGAAATCTATCTAGATCTTGATTCATGTTTCCCCAATTGCTAAAGAACTTAAATCTATAATTTGATGATTAATTTGAATAGTTTCAAATCATTGAAACTCAATTTTTTATCTCTGAAACTGTTAGAGTCGACTCTGACAGTTTGCGGAGTCGACACCTGAGTTTTTGATTTTCTGTCTAAGTGATTAGAGCCGACTCTGGCTTTCGTGGAGCCGACTCTAATACGAGCGCTGACAGACTTTCTGGCTCGGAGCCGACACCCAGTTTTCGGGAGTCGACTCTAAGTCGAGTTAGGTCAAAAATAAAAGGCGGAGTCGACCCCCATTCGTTTCAATCGTTTTCCTAAATCATTCCTAAGAGCTCCAAAACCTTTCCAACTTCCTCAAATCCACTCAATACCCCTGATTAATCTTCCAATCCTCTCAATGGCACCAAAGAGGCGTGGATTCGTCGCTGGAGCTTCCGTTCCAACGAGAAGACGCACGGTTCGAAGGCAACCATCGCCTTCTTCCTCTTCGGCCACTCAAGAGGATTCTCCACCTTCACCCTCATCTCCTAAGGTTGATCAACTAGCTGGTAAGACCATTACAACTGGGAGGAAAGTTAATTTTGATTTATTTGAATCGGAGGGCTTTTCAATTGGAAGAAATTTAAAGGATATGGGATGGGAGAAAGTGTGCTCGCTAGATTTGCCCACATATCCAGCATTGGTAAGAGAGTTTTATAATGGATTAAGCAGAGGAGAAGGAGGTTTAGTAAGCACAGTAAGAGGAACTAGGGTTATGGTAACTACTGAAATTCTTGGAACCCTATTAGAAATGCCCACTGTTGGTTTATTGGAATGTCAACTCAATGACAGAAGTGGTGCACTATCAAGAATGCTAGGAAGAGAGGTGACTGAGTTCGAAGAGATTTTTGCAAATCAGTTAAACCTAGAACTCAGATTATTGCATAATATTTGTGGTAGAATCTTGTTTCCGAAAATAGGGAGATTTGAGTATGTCTCGGAGCGAGACGTTCTGATGATGGACTGCATAATAACTGGAAGGCCAGTCAATTTAGCTGGCATGATGATAGGATACATGGCAGAGGCAGCCACTAAGAAAGATCAACTCTACCCTACGGAATGATTCTGACATTAGTTTTTAGAAGCCAGGGTGTGCTCATCATGGAAAATGAACCATTAAGAAAACTGAGACACACTGATTATTACAGCATTTCTACTATTCACAGAATGGGATTTAAGAAAGTCAATGGTGTTTGGATGAGGAGAGAGGAAAGAACAGATAGGGATGGTGCAGAGGGAACCAGGCTAGAAGACATCCCAGGACCATCTGCTGCGGGACCATCAGTCCCTGATTCATCTTTTGCGGGACCTTCATCTACTGGACCTTCGGAGGCCGGACCGAGTTCTATTCCATCACCTCCACATCAACCTATAACAAATTCTGGAGGATTTTCTAATGAACAACTTGATCAGTTAAGAAGCCTACTTGCTGAGTATGACAGTCACAGATCAAATGAAATTAATCAATTGAAAGAAGACTTTAATCAGTTGAAAGAAGAATTAAATTCGAGACTGGACATGCTATCCTTTACCTTAGGCAGTTCTGTGGAATCCTTTGGAGCTGAGCTTCATAAAATCTTCGAAAGGATGGAAGGCATTGCCGATGGATCTGGATCGTATGTTCATGCAACGGGTCAATTAAAGAAGGATATTGACCTTGCAGTCTCTCAAATTGAAGCCTGTCTTGAAAATTTTAAGAAGTCACAAAAAGATGATGTAATGGAGATAATAGGCCATCTAAAGAAAATTGTATTCAAGCACATTTGATCTTGTCTTTAAATTTGATAGCTTGTACTTAGGAAGTTTATAATTATCCAATGTATTTCATTTTGAGATGTATATGAATCAACTGATGTAATGGTTCTTGCATATGAAATACAATTTCTTTTTCAAAATTTTGATTGACTGGACTCCTATGCTTTATTGAGTTTATAAATTTTCTTTACTCTCCTTATTGCTTATAACAAAAAAGGGGGAGAGATAGTTGTGTATATGCAAAGAAAGAAAAATTATATATGCATAAAGAAAGAAAGAAAGGGGGAGAATTAACTGTTAGAGAAGGGAGAATTAATTGTTATGTAAAAATGAATTGAAATGATTAATCTGTTACAAATTTGATATATATAAGAAGAGTTGGATATATATAGAAGAGCTACTCAATGCAGGGGGAGCTTAACAAAAAGCTCATTTACTATCTTATGCACAAAGTTTAATAATTCAATACAATTTTAAAAGTTTACATTGAACATTGGCATCAAAACCTTAATTTCAAGAGGTTAAAGTTAAATTGACTATAATCCTTAATTTGATTGAATGATTGATTGCATATACTCAAAATTTTTGTTATCATCAAAAAGGGGGAGATTGATGACCCAATTGATGATTTTGATGATTAACAAAACTATGTGAGTATAATTTTTGAAGGCTCTAATGATTTTGATTTAGTGTTTCAGCCAATAAGACTTTTGAAAGATCAAAATCAAGTGTTACAATGTGTTCTGGATCGAATCTAATGTCTAGGTAAGAAATGCAGACATTAGAGTCGACTCCGAGAATCACAGAGCCGACTCCGGAACTGGCACGGCCATTAGAGTCGACTCCGAGACTGTGAGAGTCGACTCTCACAGACGGAGCAGAAAGTCGATTTTTCTGGCTCCAACCTAGAGTCGACTCCGGGTAAGTTAGAGTCGACTCCGGAAAAGCATCTTGTCGACCCCAGAAAAGCCAGAGACGACTCCGGAAAAGTCAGTTTGAATCGCCTCGAGCTAGAGCCGACTCCAGAAAAGTTAGAGTCGACTCCAACCCACCTGGAACGAAAAACGAAGTTGCCAGATCAGCTCTAACGGTAACTTTTCTATTTTTACTCATTTCTAACGGATATATTTTGATAGATGGTACACTCCAACGGATAGTTTTATTCCAAAAGAGGTGTAAAAGAAATCTATAAAAAGGGAAGTCTATTGTTCAAAAAAGAGAGCAAGAGAAAAGAAAAATCCGAAAAACTAGAGAGAAAATCTGAGATAGACAAATCCCATTTCAAATCCGTGAGCTTGAATCTTGAAAGAAAAACCTTCTAGCTCAAATCCACTCCACTCCAAAAAGCTCAAGAGGAATCCAAAGCGTTCAAAATCAAAGAGCTTCCACATTCAAGAAAAAGGGAGAAAAAGCTTCAACCCAACTCCAAAGCTCAAATCCGTGAAGAATCGGTGCTGAGGCCTGATTCAACAACAAGAGGAGTTGAAGGAAGGAAACCAAAGAAGCCAAGCCAGCTCTCAAGCTCTAAATATTCAGGCTTCTCTAAACTCAATTTCTATTTTGAAATATCTGCTCAAAAAGGAGCTGCTTGTAATTAAACTCATTTTATTTGTTTGTGTCTAGTTTAATCTGAGGGATTAAACTAGAGGAGGTTGTTAAACCTCGGTACAAGCTAGGTATAGCTTGTGTTTGGGTTTTGTGCCGGTGAGCCCGTGTAAAATCGGCTGGGTTCGTTGTGATCCCGGGAAAACAACAAGTTTGAGTTGTGAGCTTGGAAAACAACTCGGCTGTAATCTAGAGAGATTATAGTGTGGACCCAAGTGAGTCTTGGGAGTGGACGTAGGTGTTGGTTGCACCGAACCACTATAAAAATATCTTGTGTTTGCCGTGCTTAATTGTCTCTTCTCTATCTCTCATATACTTGTGTTTGTGCTTTGCTTATTAGTTGATCCTTACACTTGCACATCTCAATTTAAATTGTTTAAAAGTCTTAAATTTTTTAAGAACCCAATTCACCCCCCCCTCTTGGGTTGCCATCTGTGCCAACACTCTTTAATCTGACTTGCTCCACCAAGTTGACTTGTTCTCGAGTTTTATCCTAGTCTGGATCCACTGAATACTATTGATTTCCTGCAAGATTCTAGTTTGACAATCTCGTGTCTAAGCATCAGTACCTAAGGATGGATCACTCGCAGCATCATTCCATGCATGATGAGAAGATTGAAAGACAAAAGTTCCATAATTCCAAAGAACAATTTTATTACCCTGTGCTTTTGAATTGAGTTCCATGAGTTTAAATAGTTTGACCGAAATGCTTTTATGGACTGATTTAAGGTTTAATGTGTTGTCTTCTTGTTTCAGTAAATGATGACCTAAGTGGCCACACAGGTTACATTGGTCTCGTCTTGCATCTGATATATCAGAAAAGATATGAGGCGTTCAGCTAATCACGGTCCAAATCATCAATCCTCTCCCACAAGAATTCTGTACTTAACTAAATAAATAAATAAATCCAAACAAGTACTGTTATTGTTGCACAATAAGAACTATGAGATCCATCATCTATAAGATCCATCCTAATGATCTACTTCTTATAAACAAAAGATCATGTAATTTAAAAATTTCTAATCTATACATCAAATAGTCAAAATTAATTAATTTAGATAACAGAAAAACAATACATATTTTCGCAACATTGAATGAATGATCTAAAATTATATCAATTACAACTTTTTAATAATAAACCATTTCAAGATAGTAAATCATATTTGAAGACATGGATGTTAGTGCTAGGTGTTCGCGTAAAATAATCTGCAAGTGCACAGAATCGTAACAAGTAGTAAAGTGTTTTTAGAAAAGGATGTCGAACCCGCAGAGATTAATCATGTTATTGAATACCAAAATTCACTAAATTAATTACTATTTCGAAAATCAAATATAAACGAAACGTTCTACTGTAAAATTATTTAATCTAAAAATAAACAAAGTGTAAAAATTTAAACGTGTAAAAATATGATAAGAATAGATCTAGAGCGATTGATTTCACCTAACAAATCCCACATAATTTATTTTTCTTAATTATTAAATTCTAATAATCCCACATTGATGATTAAAAATTTCTTAATTATCTAATATCTTCTCTCGAACGATATCAAAAATATCTCCAACTAACAACTCCATATCTCTACGTGAATTTAATTAATTGGAGACTCATTACGCACTTTGAATTTTCTAAAAATCACATTAATCGTGGTAAAGTATCTCTACTTTCGCTCAACTAATGGTATTTAATTCTAGATTTAAAATAACAAATCACTTCTCTATCTCATTGTAATTCAATTGATTAAATAATAAATTATAAAAATTAATCATAAGAAATAATAAATCACCTCTCGGTCTCATTGTAATTCAATTAATCAAACAATAAATTGTAAACATTAATCATAAGAATTAAACACTCAACCATAAAAATATTAAAAATAAAATAACTAATAAAATAAATTATGTGTTCATTGATAGATTACATCAATGCTCTAAAAAAGAAATTAGTTCATAATAAAATTAAAAAAAAACTAAAGAAACTTACATTTTTCATTTTAAGTAATTGATGAACACGCAGCTCTTGCCTCTGTTCTTCAGATTCTCCTTCGTTGAAAAACTCTAAAAGTCTCCAGCTTTCCATATCAAGACCCGCCCGCCGCTGCCTTCTTTTTATAGTTGGATGGCTGATTTGATGGATAAGGATAAAATTTTTCCCAAAGAGTCCTCTCCCAGATGAATATGGTGTAAATCACCGCCTAAGAGTCCTTTCTCGGATAACTACCACGTTGCCAACTGGGCCTCATCCGTTAAAATACAGCATTGCCAACTCATCAACTCGTGATCCTCTCCTCTTTGAAAATACAACATTGGAGTCCTCACCGCCCGTGAGTCTTCACGTAGAGTCCCTTGGCCGTTGCTTTTTTTATTCACTTTTAAAATAAAATGAAAAGTAAATAAAAATAAATTAAAAACTAGCTAGTAAATAAAATATATCTGTCTAGTATGCATATGTATATATCTATAAATGTACATTATATATTCATACAAAATATGCAAACTCAAAAGAATAATTTTTTTTAATAACTTAAAAAAAATCTAGCAAATTATATAAAAAAAAAATATGATCCTTAGCTGTTAGAAAATATTTTTGATCTTGCCAAAAAATCCTTTCTAGAAATTGCTAGAGAATTAATTTGGAAATATAAATGCAAAAATAAAGTAAAAAATAAAAATAAGATATGGATCAAACCAGGATCGAGACGTGTTAGACACTGCCCTAATGTTGTTATGAAAGTATATGAATTAAATGATCAAACTTACATTTATCAAATACCTTCAAACTTACACTTTGCTAGTCCTCGAGCAAAGAAAATAAAATAAGAATCCTAAAACAAAAGATTAATAGTTCAAATAGAGCCTCAAAGATTTAACATACCATGATTTAAAGAAATTATCCTATGCAAATCAAGTACAAAAGTTAATAAAAATTTGGTCTCACCTTATATTCAATTCTCCCACTCATGAGCATGCATCATTCTTACTTCATTACTCACTTTTCGGATAATTTTATGCAAACCTATAAATGCAATGGATCTTTAAGAGGTATATGTATCTACTCCAGAGGCTTGCTCTTTAAATTAACTCTCCACTAATGTAGATAAAAGATAACACCAAGGATCAATAGGTCTTTATAAGCTTATAATGTAAGGCTAGGGTAAGGGCTACAAAGAAAGGGTAAAATGAATCAAAGTAGAAACTTAAATCAATATATCCATGGCATAAAGAGCATAGTAGTCTCACTCATAGCTCATATATAGCTTTCATCAATCACCTTTTTTTTTTAACAAGAGCACGTCCACAAACACTACATCTCTGATCTCGGCTTCCATGAGCCCATGTGAATCATTTAGTGGTTCAAATACCCCAGGGAGCCATTTCATGTCTTTCACAATGACTTCTTCAATAAAAGTATCAAAGTGTGTCAATTTCTTGTATTTAATCATGTCAGAAAAGATCAAAACATCTCCATTTGATGAATCAGTACCATCTTTCCCTTTTTCATTTCAATTTTTTTTTTAGATCTATCTACTCCTTGCACCCTATCTGAATTTTAGATTATCACATTCTTTTCAATCCTTGCATTCTCTTATATTTGTATTTTCTCAATTCCAATAGGATGTATATATTAGCTTTGTTACATCATAAAAGCTGAAACTTGATGGATGTGTAGTAAGGAAAAGATTTACTTCAAAGAGAGATTTAATGGTACCAATATCCTCTTAGTAATCATTGAAAATATATGCCTTGATGAATAACTCTTTTACAAATGCAGGAATTATCTCAAATCCAAAGTTATTTGCAGTAGGAAACCTCCATCTGATCTTAGAAAATTTAGAAGTATCTCCTTCTTGAATATATAGACTCCCATAGAAGCAATATATGGTTTCTTTTCTAACTCAACTCGTTACAACCCCAATACAGTAGTGTTCACTGCCATTGCTTTCAAATCTGCTCCTTTTTACTTTTCACTAAATGAGATGACCTTTTCTTTTTACACCCCCAAACTTATTTCTTGTTGTGCATGGGGTGTGATAAAAAAAATTTCATACTCCTAACTCTCACAATTTTTTTTTCAAGCTCTTATAACCATGAGGTAAGTATCAACTAAATTCCCTTGAAAGGTAAAGATATATTTATATAAGCTCAATAGGGTAGGAATCATATGGGTTAAACAAGAAAAATTTAAAAAGGCCAAAATATAAATTTTAAAGGCTCAAATGAGTGACTAGAGATATAATGATAAAAGGGTTAGGCTTTTAGGCTCAACCAATCCAAAGATGGCCTATATCATTTCCTTGATGAAACTTTACCTAGGATTTCGCCTCAAATAATTCTCAAGCAAGTTTTAGAGTAGTTGAGATCATAAACATTTACAAAGTTTTTATAAAATGTCTCTAAGCATGCAAATAATTAATGATCGTGATACACATCTAATGAATAAAGAGAAAATCATACTAAGTATAAATAATTTAAGTATTAACTAATCAACTCAATCACTTAGAATTCTTCCTAAAAAATCATAACTTGTTTCAACCATTATCATCATTGGCTCTATAAAAATAAATAAATAAACCATATAATATTTTTTATTATTCTTTTATTATTTATTATTTATTATTTATTATATTTTTAATTTTTTTAATTTTTTATATGTTTTTTTTATGATTTTTTAAACAATCTAAATAAATAAACTAAATATATTTAAAATAGAGAAAACGTAACCATAAATTAACCAAAGCAATCAAACAAATGACTAGACCTATTATGCAACCCACCAAAATAAACAAAAATTAAACTCTCCTTTCCCAAACTTAAATCATGCATTGTCCTCAATGGAAGAGAAAGAAAAGAGAATAAATAAAAATAATAAAGTAAGAAAAGTAAAGTGATACTCCCCTAGTGTCAATGAATGTCATCTTGAAGTGCACCACTAGGAGAGACTCCTCCTTCAATATTTGGGGTTGTAAAGGTCGATGGAGACTTTTTGCTTGTAAAAATCTCCGTCGATGTATGGTTTAAGGTGCTGCCCATTTACTTTAAATGTTTCCTTAGTTTTATGTTGTACTTCAACTGTTCCATAAGGATAGACTTTAGTTATCACAAACGGTCCTGACCATCGAGAGCATAGCTTTTCTTGAAAAGTCAAAGTCTTGAGTTAAATAATAAAACTTTTTGCCCAACTTTGAATTCCTTTCTTAAAATATGCTTATCATGCCATCTCTTGGTTTTATTTTTGTAAATTCTTCATTCTTATAAGCATTATTGCGAAACTCATCCACCTCATTGATTTGCAATAATCTCTTCTTGTCAGCTGCTTGTAGATTAAAGTTAAGTATCCTTGTCACCCAATAAGCCCTATGTTCTAGCTCCACTGATAGATGACATGCTTTTTTATAAACAAGCCAATATGGTGATATCCCAATTGGTGTTTTGAATGTTGTTATATAGGCCCATAAAGCATCATCTAACTTTCTTGCCCAGTCTGTACGAGAGATGTTCATGGTATTTTTCAATATATGCTTCAATTCTCGATTAGATACCTCGACTTGTCCGCTCGTTTAAGGATGATATGGTGTCACCACGTGATGTGTAACTGCATACTTAGTCAGTAGTGCTTCAAATTGACGATTGTAAAAATGCTTTCCACCATCACTGATTATTGCCCTTGGAGTGCCAAATCGGAAGAAAATGTTCTTTTGTAGAAAATTCACAACAACTCTCGCATCATTAGTCAGTGAGGCTACTGCTTCCGCCCATTTGGAGACATAATCTTTCTTGTTCTTAATTTTCAAATTAAATTCTTGTAGAAGCAAAATCCATTGAAGCAATCTTGGTTTAGCATCCTTTTTCGCAAGCAAGTACTTCAGAGCAGAGTGATCAGTGTAGACAATCACCTTCGAACCTATCAAATAAGAACAAAATTTATCAAAAGCAAAAATGACCGCTAATAATTCTTTTTCAGTAATGGCATAATTCAGTTGAGTTTCTATTAAGGTTCTACTTGCATAATGAATAACATGAAAATTTTTATCTTTTCTCTACCCTAAAACAACCCCTATAGCATAATCACTGGCATCACACATTAATTCAAACGGTAAATTTTAATCTGGTGACACAATTAGAGGTGCTAAAATTAATTTCTTTTTTGAGTGTTTCAAAAGCATGCAAGCATTCATCAGAAAATTCAAATTGAGTGTCTTTAATCAACAAATTGCAAAGAGGTTGTGTAATTTTAGAAAAATTCTTAATAAACTGTCGATAGAATTCGGCATGTCCCAAGAAACTTCTTATGCCCTTCACATTGGTTGGTGGTGGGAGTTTTCCAATGACTTCTATTTTTGCTCTGTCAACTTCAATTCCCTTAGAGAAAATTCTGTAGCCCAGCACTATCCCCTTCTCTACCATGAAGTGGCATTTTTTTTCAATTTAAAACTAATTTTTTCTTCTTACATATCTGCAAAACTGAAGATAAGTTAGATAAACAATTATCAAAAGAATATCCAAAAACAGAGAAGTCATCTATGAAGACTTCTAAAACATTTTTTACCATGTCCGAGAAGATAGACATCATGCATCTTTGAAATGTGGCTGGCGCATTGCAAAGGCCAAAAGACATCCTTCTATATGCAAATGTTCCATATGGACAAGTAAAAGTAGTTTTCTCTTGATCTTCAAGTGTGATGGCTATTTGATTATAACCAGAGTACCCATCCAAAAAATAGTAGTAAGCATATCCTGCAAGTCTCTCTAGCATTTAATCAATAAAAGGTAAAGGAAAATGATCTTTTCAAGTTGCATCATTAACTTTTCTATAATCTATGCATACTCGCCATCCCGTGACAATCCTTGTTGGTAAGTTCATTGTTATCATTCTTGATCACAGTTATTCTACCTTTCTTTGGTACAACTTGTATTGGACTTACTCATGCACTGTCCGAGATAGGATAAATAATTTTGGCATCTAATAGCTTTAGTACTTCTTTATGCACCACTTTTTGCATTGATGGATTTAATCTTCTCTGGGATTGAACAATTGACTTATAGTTATCCTCCATTAAAATCTTATGTGTGCAAATTGAAGGAATAATTCCTTTGATATCATAGATGGTCCAACCTAAAGCCAATTTATGTTCCCTTAAGATTCTAAGCAATTTTGTCTCCTTTATATCATTCAAAGAATTATTAATAATAACTGAAAAAGTAGAGTCTTGGCCTAAGAAAGCATACCTTAAATTTGATGGAAGCTGTTTGAGCAAGTTTAAGTGGTTTCTTCGGTGGAGATGTTGGTTGATATGATTTTAAGTCTTTTACTTTTGGTTGCATTGAAGGAGAAAAAATTGGTGTAGCCTCCAAATATCTTTCACAGTCTTTAACTTCATCATCAAATTCAATAAATGTAGAGCAAGTAAGATATACCTCAAGTGGTAGCTTTAGAAGATTATCTACATAAGTCTCGTCAGCCATGATCCCATCTCGATCACTTATTTAAGAACAATAATGTATCTCAGAAGAAAATTTCATAGGCTTAAGTACATCAAAAGTGACCTCATCCTCTTTGACCCTTAAAACAAGTTTTCCTTGCTGGACATCAATTAAGGTTCTCCCCATCGCAAGGAAGGTCGACCCAATATCAAAGGGATCTCCTCGTCCTCCTCCATATCAAGAACAATGAAGTCAGCTGGGAAGCTAAACTTGTCAACTTTCACTAATACATCCTCAATGACTCCTCTCGGGTATTTTATAAATCTATCTGCCAATTATAAAGAGATGATGGTTGAATTTACTTCTCCTAGACCCAATTTTCTAAAAATAGAGAGAGACATTAAATTAATACTTGCCCCTAAGTCACATAAAGCTCTATTAAAATAAAAATTTTCTATAGGGCAAGAAATAATGAAACTCCCTGGATCTTTCAGCTTAGGTAGCAGCTTCTTTTGTAAGATTGCACTACTCTTCTCTATCAGCATTACTGTTTCATGCTCCTCCAATTTTCGCTTCTTTTGATATAATGTCTTTTAAAAATTTAGCATATTTAGGCATTTATTCTAAAACTTCAATGAGAGAAATATTAATATACAATTGCTTAAATATACTTAGAAATTTAGAAAACTGTTCATCTACATTATTCTTTTTTAATCTTCGCAGAAAAAAAATTGGTGGGTCATAAATTGAAGGAGAATAAGTCTCAAAAATAACTTCCCTATATTTTTTTGATTTTGAAGCTCTTTCATTCTCCTTAGTCTTCTCAGTTTGCTCCACTTCTTTCATCTCTGATTTAGCTTCCTTCATCTTGGACTCCTCATTATCCATATTTTCATCTTGTTTGGCATTTGTTACTTGTTGCTCCCCATATGTTTGTCCACTTCTCAGTGATATTGCTTTTGCATGTTCTTTGGGATTAGTAATAGTATTGCTTTGTAAAATTCCTGTAGTCCTCTCTATGAGTATATTTGAGAGCTGGCCGATTTGCATCTCAAGATTACGAATTGAAGCTGAGTTATTTTGGATCGCATTTGTTTTCTATATATACTGCACAAATATGTCCTCAAGTGTTGGCTTCTTTTTTACTACAAAAATTGTTGAGATAGTTTAGCTTGCCCTTGGTTATTGATCCATGAGAAATTGGGGTGATTCCTCCATCCAGGATTATACGTGTTCGAGTATGGATTATTTTGACATTGAAAGGTTGACATGTAATTTGCTTGTCCATAACTTGATTGGGCAAAAGAATTTCACTTGGCAGTCGACACTTAAATGATTTCCTCCACAATGATCACAAACATTATTAGTTTGAATAGCATTAACATTTATCTTACCTAGTTGTTGAGACAAATTTGCCATTTGTGCTGCCAATGAATTTATAGAATCAAGTTCTAAAACTCCAGCTATCTTTCTTGGCATTGCTCTTTCTACATGCCATTAATAGTTGTTAGATGCTAATTCTTTCAGAAGTTCATATGCTGCCTCAAGAGTTTTACTCATTAAAGCTCCAACATCTGCTGCATCAACCATAGACCTATTTGTAGCTCACCATTGTAGAATGTTTGCATTTGAAGCCATGCTGGACATCTTCTCAATAAATCTTTGTACTTCTCCCATGCTTCATATAACAATTCACCCTCAAATTGGATAAATGTAGTGATGTCATTCCTTAGCCTTGCTGTTGTTGCAGGAGAAAAATATTTTACTAAAAATTTTTGTGCTAACTCTTCCCAGATAGTGATGACGCCAGGTGGCAAAGAATTCAGCCATGCTTTGGCATTATCCCTAAGTGAGAAGAAAAAAAAGCCTTAGTTAAATCGCATCATCTGTCACTCCATTATATTTAAAAGTATCACAAATTTCTAAAAAATTTGTAATATGGACGTTAGGATCCTCTTGTGCTAACCCCCCAAACTGGACAGTCTGTTGTATCATTTGAATGATGGCCGACTTGATCTCAAAATTATTGGCTTGTATAGGTGGCCTTCTTATACTTGATGAAGCTCGATTGACCGAGGGCTCGTAAGCCTTATGCTCCTGATCAGCCATATTAGGTAGAGATATGTTGTCTTCTTTCTCTTTCTTTTTATCTTTCTTTTTTTTTCTTGAGTTGTCGTAAGGTTCTTTCAATTTCGGGATCAAAGGATGTATGCTCTAATAGTTTAGATCGGGGCATGCACTTCTAAGTTCTTTTAGATTTAGATTTGAGGGAAAGATCAAATGGGATCAACCTCACTGGAGATATGCCTTGGCTTTTACCCTTTTTTTTTACCAATGAACAGATTGGCGTAGTAGACATCAATGCTTTAGAAAAAAAAAATTTAGTTCATAATAAAAGCGAAAAGAAAACTAAAAAAACTTATATTTTTTATTGGAAGTAATTGATGAATAGGCAGCTCTCGTCTCTGTTCTTCAAATCCTCCTCGAAAAACTCTAAAAGTCTCCAGCTCTCTATATCAAGATCCGCTACCTTCTTTTTATAGTTGGATGGCTGATTTGATGGATAATTCTTTTTATAATTGGATGGCTAATTTGATGGATAAGGATAAAATTTCGCCCAAAGAGTCTTCTCTCAAATGAATATAGCATATATCACCACCTAAGAGTCCTTTCCCAAATAACTATCACCTTGCCAACTGGGCCTCATCCATTGAAATACGACGTTGCTATCACCTTGCCAACTGGGCCTCATCCGTTGAAATACGACGTTGCCAACTCATCAACCCTTGTCGCCCATGAGTCTTCACATAGAATCCTTGACCGTTGTTTTTTTATTTGCTTTTAAAATAAAATAATAAATAAATAAAAATAAATAAATATAATTTAAAATATATTAGAAACTAACTAATGTTGTTATAAAATATATAAATTAAATGATCGAATTTATACTTATCACTAGGCCCCTCATCATCCAACGTAACCTTGCCAATACTATTGCATGGGCAACCATACAATATCCAAGCCATGTTTTGTTTTAATTCATTGCCAAAAGGTCTTCCTAATATAAAAGTTAATAATTGACAATAATAAACTGCTTTAAATTTAAACAACGATGATTCGAGGCTAAGAATCATTCAAAGGCATTTGAGGTCCAGCAGCATAACATCACAGTGCCAACAGACGATATATGAGTTAGGATTGGTTTATCTATATTAATTACTCTCTCCCACCAAAAGGAAAATGCTGTGCGCCCCCAGGTCCCAGAAAGAGGCTGTAAACCCTTTTACAGATCGCTGCCAAGGCGAATTTGGCATTTTGGCCCCACATTAGTAACAAAACATCCCTACAGCATTTCCATGGAAATTCTGAGAGACACCTAGCAGCAGTTTAACAAAACATCCCAGTGCACAATCATGCAAGGAAATTCTGACATGCAGCAAAACACTACAGCATATATGCTGATCACACCATGATGCTCATTATATCCTTTAGTTGAGTTCAAGAATTATTTGCAGGCATACTTATGACAGGAATTCATCAGCCACTGCACACTAAATATCATATTTTACAAATAGTATAATACTGTGCGCCTATAGCCTGAACCGATGTCTCCTCCTGTTTCTTTTCTTAGGCAACACAGGATCTGCATCACTTCCTCTAAATTCCCATCTAGCAAAGTGACCATCCCAGGATGAGCTGACAAGCATGGGGAAGTAGGGGTGCCAGCTACAGTCTCTAACAGTCGCAGCATGCCGTTCAAGTTTTGCAACTATCACTCCAGTCACCTGAAACATTGCAAAGTTAAAATAGCAATGTATCATACCACTGTTACTGCAGTTCCGATTGCAAGGATCCTTATTTGTTATTTTGAAAGCCAAAAGAAGGCTTCAGCAAGAGGTGCAAGAAAGTAAATTAGGTCATGGCCAGAAACCCAGATCATTGGAAGCATCCAAAGTCCAACCTCCTTACAGACAAGATTTATATCTTCACAGTATTGAGGCACCACTAACATTCCGAGATTGTTTTGTTTTGTTTTGTTTTGTTTTTTAATCCCCAAGTTAGTTTTCCCCCTTTTTGTAGGTCAGCAGGGAGGAATGACTGCTGATATTTATAAGACTTTAAACTTACCAAGGTAAAAGAGGTACAGCATTAGTTTCAATAGCACGTTGTTAACAAATAGGATCAAGCTAGCATTGAAACTTACAAATTGCAATGTGGAAATTGGAAAACTTGATTAAAAAAAAATTGAGAAAAACAGGCAAATAGTGACAATATGAGATTTTTCAGATACATACCACATCGTAGATATAAATGCACCCATCATTTGATCCTGTGTATATGTATTTCTGACCCGTGCTGTAGCAAGTAAATACAAGTTATTGTATGCAACAAATCAGGCAAGCATAATAAGTGTCAACACTTCAATTTGGGAAATCAACATAAATGGGCCCACTTTCATGCTGCACTCCTGATGCACAGGGGGTCAAGACTAAATATTGTACAGCAGGATGTATGCTGTACTAGCAGTTCTTGCAATACAGAAGAATAGCATAAGGTTCTAAGTGCAAATTAATAGCCAATTGAGTCTTCACCGATACAATAAATAAATTAATATATGTAATGTAGTCCACTGCAATGCAGGATGTACGAGCATTAAAATGAGAACTTTACAATTACTATTTTGAAGAAAAAAATATAGAGAGCTGACCTATATGCAGGGGAGAAGTAACAGCGTATTAGAGTACACAAGACTGAGTGACCTCTGTACGTGGCTAATGACTGATCAGATGGATGCTTAAGCCTGCTAGCTTCAACTGGGAATTCATCCCATCTATAATCCCAAGAAAATCTTTTTGGTGCAGAACTGCATAAGTAGATAGAGCAACTGCTTCAACCACTATGAAAATAAGCTAATAGTAAACTCAGATGAAAAAAAAAAAAATTCCCTAAAATCTCTTACACGTCCAGAAAGTGGGATAAAAAATTTTAATTGAGAACTTCAATGAGATGAGTACAAGTAACAACATTTAGGAAGAAATGCCATCCTCCAAAGATTTAAGTAATATAAATGACTGCATGTGGTACATATGGTTACCACAGCATAACGCGCAGTAATTTCCACCTCTCAACTATTACTTGTTTGCTGGTTCTTTCATGCATCATTCCTTGGTATTTTGTTTTTTGATATTAATTATAAGTTTTCCAATACCAGTTCTGTAGGTTCATGAATATATGAGCAAATTGCCTGTGAGCATGTCAAAATATGCACACAGAAATATGATATACACATTCGCATGCACAGTTCCATCCTAATCTACAAATTGAATCTATTGACACATAAAAGAAAACATATCTACGCACAAACATGGATGCAAAGTCATGGATAAAAAACTATTACTCCACATATTAGAGATAAATAATAACATTTAGTCTGACACTTTATAAGATGTTAAAATAAAAAGTTAATAATGACAATGTATTTCCCAAGTAGAAAATGGTTGGTGGGCCATGACAACACAAAGCTGTAGTCACAATATACCCTCATTCATAATATGATGTCTGCAATATGCACTAGCAAAACACTTAAAATACACTATAAAAGCAGATTCCGGTCAAAAGCTCAAACTATCTTAAATAAGTTAGAAGGTGTCATCTAGTGTCATCATAGCAGTTTTAAACAATTTCCAAATCAAAGTTTTGCTGTAATTATAAGAACTTTTATTGTTGGCTCTCAAAAGTCAGCAATTTCTTTGAATATATAAGGCAGCAGGTTTGGACATGTGACTGAAGTTGAGTTATTGATTGATGATTATTTTGAGCCCATAAAAATATTAGATGGACGGTGACGGTCTCTAAATTGACTATATTTCTTTCCCGTAGTTCATAAATTGACAGAACTGCACAGAACATGGCATTTTTGACTAATTAA
Organism: Calamus simplicifolius; assembly: GCA_900491605.1. NCBI lineage: Eukaryota > Viridiplantae > Streptophyta > Magnoliopsida > Arecales > Arecaceae > Calamus > Calamus simplicifolius. Next base: position 1,311,632 of record UESW01003918.1, on the reverse strand, counting down.
CAAGGAACAAGATTTGATGGATGACTGGGATCCCATTTAGAGTGAAATGTCAGTCAGAATATATAATGCACGTATCTTGTTCAAATGGATATAGGATACTGCATTAAATTAGTCAGACTATATAATGCACTGCCTGCTGTTAAATCGACTCGTTCTTGGCCAATGCACTCCTATTTCTGTCTTCAAGTTAGAGCCAGGAGGATTGGGTGCACTTGAGAGGATATGACAGATGCAAAGCTGATTGAATTCCAAAATGAGGGAAGGGGGAATATAAGAATATCAGGCATGCCATCCACTGACATGCCCACACTTTTGACATTATAGTAGTAGGGATGTGATTTAAAGATGGTTGCATAAACAACAAACCAGGCTGAAAAAATAGAAAATAACACCTACAATTTCGGAGTGGAGGACATTCTCCGTATGTCCCAGAGTTTGGTAGTCTGATCTTTACCATTAGAAATGAAATAACGGCCATCCCCACGGCTATCAATGAAAGTAATGCCTCCTAAATGACCTGTCAAGATCCCTGCTGGTTTTCCTGTTGATGCAAAGCAGCGTCTATCCCAAACCTGAAGATTATATAACATCCAGATATCATCACTAAAAATAATTATACTCTTTCAACACATGCCAAGAAATGGTTTTCCCTTCTTCAGATATTTTTGTGAGCAACAGTAATGCAAATTGTAGAACAAGACATGGCTCTACAAGACCCACCAGATGTGGTGCTCCTCTGATTGTCATGACAAGTAGACAAGCAACACCTCAAGAGGCTGGAATATGGAGTCATATAGGATTTCAACAGAAAACTGAGGAAGAAAGCCTTTCTTTTGATGCAAAAACAGAAAGAACTTACCTTACAAAGATCATCGTCACCCCCAGAAAATATGAGATGGCCAGTTTCATCAGCAAAAGTTACAGTGTTCACATCATCCTGGAAGAAAAGAAACAAAAAAGATTCTTAGAGCGTCTTTGCAGTACTGAATCTATAAATGGCAACTTCTAGCCAAAGATGTATCCTTGGTTCCTCCATTCATTCTTAACCTCAAATATCTCCAAAGTTTTACTTCAACAACACCATTGGCTTATATTAAATTCAAACTGTAAGATAGAAAATTTATAAACTATGAGACAATATCTTTATAAAAGAGTTGCTCAGTCTGTCACTCACTAGCAACAATGTAACTAAGAATATGCATATAAAACACATGACAGTGAAATGGGACTGCAAGGTAACAGATTTAATCAAATATAAGCTATTGAGTTTGAAAATTAGCATTTTATGAATTATAGATTTAGGCAACTAAATTGACTGAAACCATAGTGCATATTGTTCACCTTCTTTCGAGGGAAGAGCACACAATGAATATCATGTCAAAATTGGGAAAAAAAGAGCATAAACGAAAAAAAAAAAAAAAAAACTTCATCCACTAGAATGATAAATTCAAAGAATGTCATACCATGTGAGCTACAATTTGCAATGTCAGCCTATTTGCTTCGAGGTCATAAACATGTATTGAATTACTTCTGCTTCCAGCAACAAGCTCTCGACCATCAGTTGAAAATTTAACAGAAAATATCCCAAAATAAGGATCATTGTCATCATGGTTGTTAAAGTCTAAGCCATCATGAATGTCCTGCACAAATATCAGGGGAATGAGGGAAATAAAATTTACCCTACTCTCCAACATGAGCATGCAGATGAAACAGATTTCATCCACTTTGAGAGTACTAGCAAAAAAATGATATCATGGCATCAAACCAGCTATCAGATATTAAATGAAAAAGAGGACACTGCCATATTACATAATATAACTGGACATGCAAAAGAATAGATTCAAGGTTAAGTATCGACCCACACCAACCAGGGGGCACCATACTGCACCTAATATGATACCGTATGGCATGAGGGCTCAGTGCACCCCTATACAAACACATGGTATGAGTTCTCTGCCACCCCACCAGCATGCCATGTGTCAATATGGGAGGTACCACAAATACTGGCTTATACAGGTGTCCAGCAAAGGAGTCTGGTACCAAGAGTTTTAAACACATTTGAATGATACAATTTGACGGAAAAATAGACAGCTTCAAATAAAATCTTAGCCACATGAAATTTCTGCATTAAGTAGCTAGACTAACTCTTATACAGTATTAAGAGGAAGAAAAACTGCCTTCTGTTAATCAACTCTTCCTATGTCACTGCATCTGCATCATGTGTAGATACTGCCCACTTCATCAATTTGTTTAATAGATAGGAGGTCAATAACCATGCACTATGCAACATATCCACTCGAAATGAGCTTCAAGAAACTCCATTTGTTCCCTCATAACACAATCTTCTTGGCATAAGGCCTTTTTTATTTCTTTCTCATAACATCCATTCAGGTCTTCTTGTGCATCACCTCTGCATGATTATTTTCAAACACCTAAAAAGATTCATGTTTCCTGAGGTTTTGCCTTTTGACAATATCATATTATGTGTACTTCATCAGCAAACGATATCATGGATTTCATAAGATGTTGTGTACTTTCTTTCTTCAAGGGACATAACATACTCTTGCTAGTTGCCACTTCCCCTAACCATTTTACACCTTTTGGATTATCACCAAGTTGTAGAAAATTCTTTGGTGAATAGCTATTAGTGCAAGCAAGAGGGAAAGAGATTTCGTGGTCTCATTAGAAAGGACATTCAACATTAGAAAATTCAGGAGGTTACAATTCTTCTTCTCGTTATTTTTACAAAAAATTTCAGGTTACAAGCCATTTTTGTCTTTTGTGGTAGATATCATTGGACAGTGTAACTAAAAAAAAGAAAAATTCTTCTTGTTTTCAATTGAGAAAGTGTACATATACATATACATATACATATATATATATATATATATAGTGTGTGTGTGTGTACAACATCATGGAAACTAAACTAGAAAAATATATCACTAATTCCTACAATCAAGCTACTAATATAAATAACTTCTACAATCAAGCTATTCCTACAATTAAACTACTGATATAAATAACTTCTACAATCAAGCTACTGATATACCAATTTACAGCTTGTAATCTTGTAGCACTCTCCTTCAAGCTGGAGCATAAATAACAATCATACCCAGCTTGTTACATATGTAAGAAACCCGATTTTCATGAAGAGCTTTTGTAAAAATGTCCCCTAACTGTTCTCCAGTCTTCACGTATGCTATATAAATTAAGTTTTGCTGTATTTTTTCACGAACGAAATGACAATCTATCTCAATATGTTTAGTTCGTTCATGAAAAACTGAATTCGAAGCAATATGAATCACTGCTTGATTATCGCACTATAGCTTTACTGGAATCGAGACTTTAAGAGCAACCTTAGTTAAGAGTTGAAAAATTCACATAACTTCGCACATAGATTGGGCCATCGCTCTATATTTTGACTCTGCACTAGACCGAGACACAACATTTTACTTCTTAGTCTTCTATGAATTCAAGTTGCTAGCAACAAAAACACAATAACCAGTGGTGCACCTTCAATCAATTTTATATCCTGCTCAATCTGCATCTGTCTTTCTGTGGCGGACCTTCGATCAACAAAAACACAACATTTTTGTCTTTTGTGGTAGATATCATTGGACAGTGTAACTAGAAAAGAGAAAAATTCTTCTTGTTTTCAATTGAGAAAGTGAACATATATGTATATGTATATGTATATATGTATGTGTATGTATATGTAAATATATATATATATATATATATATATATATATAAAACATCATGAAAGCTAAACTAGGAAAATATATCACTAACTCCTACAATCAAGCTATTAATATAAATAACTCCTACAATCAAGCTACTAATATACCAATTTACAGCCTGTAATCTTGTAATACTCCCCTTCAAGCTGGAGCATAGATGTCAATCATGCCCAACTTGTTACATATGTAAGAAACCCGATTACCATGAAGAGCTTTTGTAAAAATGTCCCTTAATTGTTCTCTAGTCTTCACGCTATAGAAATCAAGTTCTGCAATGTTTTTTCATGAACGAAATGACAATCTATCTCAATATATTTGAAGCAATATGAATTGCTACTTGATTATCGTACTATAGCTTCACTGGAATCGAGACTTTAAGACCAACCTTGGTTAAGAGTTAAAAAATTCATATAACTTCGCATACAGATTGAGCCATCACTCTATATTCTGACTCTGCACTAGATCGAGACACAACATTTTGCTTCTTAGTCTTCCATAAAATCAAGTTGCCAACAACAAAAACAATATAGCTAGTGGTGGACCTTCGATCAATTTTAGTTCCTACCCAATCTGCATCTGAAAAACACTCAATATTATTGAGACCATGATTTCGAGACAGTATCCCTCGTTCAGCTCCCTTCAAATAACACAAGATTTGTTCCACGGCTGCCCAATGATGTACTATTGGAGAGGACATAAATTGACTTACAACACTGACTGAGTAAGCAATATCAGGGCGGATCACTGTAAGATGGTTTAGTTTTTCAACCAATCTTCTATATCATTCAGGATCATCAAAAGCATCTTCATCTTTCGTGAGTTGCTGGTTAGGAAGCATAGGAGTAGTGCATGGGTTAACTCTCAATTTTTTAGTCTTCATTAATAAGTCCAAAATATACTTGCTCTGAGATAAGAAAATGCCCCTTTTACTTCTTGACACCTCAATTCCCAAGCAGTTCTAAATCTTTAGTATTAAACTTGCTATGTAAGAAAGATTTCAAAGATGAAATTCCTTGAGTATCACTTCCAGTGTGATAATGATATCATCTACATATACAACAAGTAAAATAATGCCAGATGTCGACTACTTATAAAATACTGTATGATCAGATTTGCTTTTACTCATTCCAAACCTCTCTACTGCTTGATTGAATTTTTCAAACCAAGCACGAAGACTATGTTTCAATCCATATAATGATTTTCGAAGGTGACAAACCTTCCCAGACTCCCCTTTGAGCAACAAACTTAGGTGGTTGCTCCATATAAACTTCCTCCTGAAGATCCCCATGCAAGAAGGCATTTTTGACATCGAGTTGATAAAGAGGCCAATCATATGTAGCCGCTATAGAAATAAATAATCGTACTGAAGTCAACTTGGCCACAGGGAAAAAAGTGTCAGAATAGTCTACACCATATGTTTGTGCACGTCCTTTAGCCACTACGTGAGCTTTTAGACGAGCCACCAAACCATCAAAATTAAATTTGACTACAAAGACCCACTTGCACCTAACAGCTTTCTTATCAGCAGGTAGGTCTACCAGATCCCAAGTACCATTCTCTATTAAAGCATTCATCTCTTCTATCGTGGCATCATGCCAACCAAGATGGGATAAGGCTTGGTGAACAAACTTAAGAATCTCGATAGAGTCAAGAGATGCAACAAAAGAAAAGGAAGCAGAGAACAAGCGATCATAGTTAACAGAATAGGAAATAAGATAAGTACACTGATGTTTATCTTTTCGAAAGCAATGGGCAAATCAATGTCACTGGGCATTAGATCCGATGACGAAGAAGTGACTGGTGCCGGACTTGTCATAAGAGGATTAAGTCATCGAAAATAGACTTGAGTAATAGGTGGTTTCAGTTAAGGTGGTGGTGGTGGTTGTTGTATTGAAGCAGTACTATGTTTTTGACAGATGACAGGATATACTAGTAGATCATCATCCTCTTGGTGACATAGGAGCAGATGTGGCAGTAAAGAAAGGAAGGTGTTCAAGGAATGTAAAATCAGCTGACACGAGATACCTATTTAGAAGAGGAGAATAGTATCTATATCCTTTTTGAAAATGAGAGTATCCCAGGAAAATACATTTTAGTGACTTGGGGTCCAATTTGGAAACCTGTGGACAAAAATCACGATCAAAGCAAGAACAAAAAATTCGAGGTTCAATAGGAAACACGGATTTATTAGGGAATAGAATTTTATAAGGGATATGATTATGAAGGATAGTAGAAGGCATGCGATTAATCAAAAAACAAGCTGTAGAAACAGTATCAACCTAAAACTGTTTAGGAACATGCGTTTGAAATAAAAGAGCCCTTGCTATTTTAAGGTGTCTATTTTTTCTCTCGGTCACCCCATTTTGAGATGGAGTGTCAACGCAAGATGATTGATGGAGAATCCCATTCTGAGTCATGTAAATCTGAAAAGAATCAGAAAAATATTCTTTGGCATTGTCACTTCGCAATGTTTGTACAGACACATTAAATTGAATTTTTATTTCAGCACAAAAGGTTTGAAAATGTGAAAGCAATTCAGAATGGGATTTCATTAAATAAAGCCAAATCATACGAGAAAAATCATCCACAAAAGTCACAAAATATCTAAATCTAGTCTTGGACATGACAGGACATGGTCTCCAAACATCTAAATATACTAACTCAAAAATATGATTGGCCTGTTTATTGACTCGAGGAATAGAAGACAAACGATGATGTTTTGCAAACTGACAAGACTCAATCTAAAAAGGATACATCATGAAACCGAGAACATAATTTTTAAAGAGGAATGTCCCAACCGACAATGAGCTTCAAAAGGGGATAAAGTACTGAAACAGGCAATGGTCCGACGTACCTAAGTATCTAAAATGTACATACCTGATTCTCGTCCTTTACCAATAATCCTCTTTGTCATAAGATCTTAAAACAGACAATGATCAGGAAAGAATGAGACACAACAATTAAGAGTATAAGTGAGTTTGCTAACAGACATCAAATTAAAAAAAAATTGGCAAACTTAATATGAATGATAAAGACAGTGTCAGTGTGAGATGGATAATGCCAGAGCCAAGAACAGAAGAGGTGGAACCATCTGCTAAGGTGATAGAAGAAGGTAAGGTGTGTGATTTAAAGATTGAAAAGAGATTAGGATTACCTGTCATATGATCTGTGGCATCAGAATCAATGACCCACTGAGAGGAAGAAGAAAGAAGACAAGCACTAGTTTTACCTGATTCAGCAATGGCAATGATTGATTAGAGAAATTTCTTAGTGCTTCTTGGTACCGGGTAAATTTTGCATACTCATCTATAGAAATTGTAATAGTCTGATCGAAAGACGAATGAGTGTCACTAGTAGCTGCAACATGGGCAAATCGAGATCCAAAAGATTTTTTCTTTTGCAATTTCTAAAAAGTTCGTTTAGTGTGACCTAGTTCATGATAATAATAGCAAACTACTCCCCCTGTGTCTTGAGTGCCAGCATGTCGGTCGTTGTCATTTCGACCACTGTTACTTCCACCTCTATTGTTATTCTAAGAACGGAGTCGACCAATTGTTTCACTGTTATGATTGACAAATGCACTAGAATGTTGTATAGGTAAGACAAGAGCACCAGTATTTGTGCAAAGTATCCTGGTAAAAACCTTTTTTAAAAAGGAAATATCAACACTAGACAAAATCTATAATTTGGCACTTTCAAATTGAGGATTAAGACTAATAAGAAAACTCATGACTGCCATCTGCTCACGCTGAGTTTGCTGGACCTTGATATCAGTACTAAAAGGTAACAAGGCATTCAATTCCTGATAAGTGCATTTAAAGTTCATGAAATAGGCCCAAAGAGACTGATCCTGTTGTTCAGCCCGATAAAATCCCTTGCACACATCATAAATACAAGAAATATTATCTTTACCATAATATAGAAAAGCTAAATACTCCAATTCTTTCACATACTCACAATGAGTGACAAGACCGACTATCTCAGTATCAATAAAATTACGAATTTGCAAAACTAATTGAGCATTAGTTCTTAGCCATTCAGTACAAGTATTATCAGTGGATGGATCCTCAATTAGATGATTATCTTTAGAAATACTTCGTAGATAAAGTTGAACAGTCTTGCACCCGTCTAAATAATTAGATCCATTCAGCTTCTGTTCAGTAATTTTAGACAATATAGGAATTACGCTAGGTATAACCAAGTTCTTTTGTTCAGCCATTATAATCTTGAATGCAAGAAAATACACTTCAAATAGACAAGAGAGACAACTAGCAAAGACAATGAAACAGAAGCATCAAACAAAAAAATGACAGCATATCTGAAATATGTATCGCAACACACCAATAAGAGAAAAAGACTTTCCTGGTAACAAATGAGGATGACCTAAAATAGATAAGAGATGGTACAACACATGGCGTGTGGAAATGTGACTCACTCACCAAGAATCAGGTGACTGGACTTTTCTAGCCGGCCAATCGGCAATCGCGCTCTAGATGAGAGGGGCGGTGAGAAAGGATTATCACTCTAACAAGATGACCCAAAAACGATAGCCTGCTCACAAGGGCAGAACCTCAAACTAAAACTGCTCACTTGGGCAATGAAGAACCAAAGGAAAAAAATCGGTCTGGAATTTTGATTTCTAACTCTGATACCATGTAACCAGAGAAGAAAAAAATTCTTCTTGTTTTCAATTGAGAAAGTGTACATATATATATATATATATATATATATATATACACACACAACATCATAAAAGCTAAACTAAAAAGATATATCACTAATTCCTACAATCAAGCCATTCCTACAATCAAGCTACTGATATAAATAACTCCTACAATCAAACTACTAATATAAATAACTCTTACAATCAAACTACTGATATACCAATTTACAGTCTGTAATCTTGTAACAGACATATTCAACTTATAGGCATATAGCTAGAAAGAAGGTTTTAAGATTTGAAATATGCATTACAAGATATATAAATGTGTCTGGAAAACAACATATGCAATATATTACATTTGCAACATAAAGATGAGAACCTCCCAAAGTTAAGATCAACAAAGTGATTCCTTGCCCTTTAGAGGATAAGAGTTCAGATCACTTGATACACTTTTTCTAAATATATGACCTATCATGGGTGATATATTTGAGACTCGACATAACTCTCAACTCCTTTAGGAGAGGATGTTAAAACCTGGCTTTTAGCTCAATATCCTTGATTTATAGCCCTTAAATAACTACACAGAAAATGCTAAAAGAAATTCTATAGTTAAAGTACATCTACATCAAATAAATGAATCAAGATAACCCCCAATAACTTGAATTATTTATTTTTGTGTTTATGGGTTGGAACATACATTGATGTTAGCCCTCGACTCTGTTTCAGGAGTTCCAACATTCACAATATGTACAATCGGTGATAAACTGGAGTAGACCTGCAATAAAATAGGGAGAAAAATCAAACTAGATGACAAATGCTTAATGATAATATATCAATAGCATTAGCTAAGAGATATGCAATACATCAAGCTATTCAAATCAGAATATCAACACAACCAAGCTACGCAATGCGGTTTCTTTAATGCTTATGGAGAAAACATTGCCCTGTACCTTAGCATTGATTTTCATGATAAGCAAGCAGTCTTCACAACCCCATCAACCATTGAAGTTATTTCCTCCCTTTCTACTTTCCAAATTCCTTATAATTCTCCTTTTTCCTTATTATTTGTACTCTTCATTTTCAATCATTGAAACTCTCTCTCTCTTTCTCTCTCTCTCTCTCTCTCTCTCTCTCTCTCTCTCTCTCTCTCTCTCTCTCTTGCTTTTAATACTATGCATTCCACTAATTTTGTATCTTTATATTATTTAATACTATACATCATTATTTCAGTTTAACTCCTCAAATTTTTAGAGTCAAGCACCATTTTGATTAACCAAAGCATCCCAATTTGGTAAGTTGCCGAGCTTAATAGCTAGTTTTAACTTTTAACTACCATTTTTTCTTAAACCTTTTCTTAGAAAAGTTAGAATCAAATTTAACTATTTAGCCAGTTATACTCCATTTAAACCCGAGACCATTAATAGTTTAAAGACAACAGTGAATTTAGCAAGTTTTAAATAGTTTGAACAAACTTATATGACTTTGGTCTAGCCTTCTAAAAACAAGAAATCATATATGGACCCAAATAAGGATGACCTGATAGCTGATGGTCAAGCGGGTCAAACAAGGCTTCAAGTTCTCAATAAAATATAATTAGTTGGGTTCCAGGTCACACCATACCCATTACAATTCGGTTTTAAGTTGTAAAATGGAAAACATATATCAGTGAATTTCACGTTTAAATGCTGCCATATAATACTTGTCATGGAGATGACAGATTAGCTCTTGAATGTCTCTCTTTCCTCACCAGTTAGTTCCACGGTCCAATTGTTGGTGATTTATGAAGTAGTCATGATTCACCATATAAGCATGGATGAATCAAGGACATTTGTCAGCATCTAAGATTAAAGAAAATCCCCCTAATGTGTGGCTGCTGCGAAGTGATGAAAACTTACAAGAAATCGTTTGTCAGGTGAAAGAGATGTGTCGGTAATCGTCCACCGCAAACTTCGAGCACTGATGTCTTTCTGCACTTTCCACCCGTTATCAACATTGTATATTCTGATGTGACTTCCCTGATTAATATTTAAAGAAACATAGCCCAATAGAATGACATTAGTTGAACAAGTTAGAAGATTACAGCAGGGAAACCACTTTTCAGCGGTCCCCATTCAAAATTTATTCCAACATTTGCTTAAGCACAGCATACCCGACATCCTAAAACAAAAAGTGAACCATCAGTGGAGAACTGTGAGACATATGCTTCACTATCCATCCCTTCCTCACTACATAGCTTGACGGGCAGGCACCGACCAAGAAGATGAGAACAATCAGCTAAAGAGAACCTTCCCCTTCCAGAATAATTAAATTCTCTTCTCGACAACATCTTAACCATCGAGACAGGTTTCCTTCCCTCAGTAGGCACAGCCTTATGAACATTCTCCCATGGTTCAGATCTAATCTTGGTGAGATGAGATATTTCATCATCAATGGTAAAAGTTTCTTCTTCAAGATTTTGTCTAGAAGATTCTCCACCACTAGTATACCTCCTTTCACGCATGTTGGAAACCAATAACTACTACTCTTTAATGCTTAGTCTGCATCAGGCTTCAAGGTACCAGCAAACACTGCATGAAAACAAATGCAGAATTAAGATCATTATCAAAATCAAATCTCATCAGTAATGTCAGACTCAATGGCCAAACCTTCTTGTGATTGATGGCAGCGAAGCAAAAGAGCATGCGCAAGCATATATTTAGTCATATCTAAAAGAGTTCTATGATGCCTTCCAACAACAACATTTTGACACGGAGAGTAAGGCATAATAGTTTGATGTATAATTTCATTTCTTTAAAAAGATTCATCAATCACTATCAGTCCTAAGATTTTAATTGACCTACCTACTTGATTTTCTACCTCTCTTTCATATTACAACCAACAACAACAAATCCTTAACCCCACACTAGTTGGGGTCAGCTACATAAATCTTTTCTCCATTTTACACAATTTAAAGTTATGTTTTCTATAAGATGCAAAGGTATTAAATCTTTTTTTATCATTTTCTTTCATATAATTTCTGACCTATCTCTATCTTTTTTTTCTACGTGTAATAAACTACTCCTATCACTCTTTTATATTCTTTAAATAATTCTAAGGCCTTAAATTTACTATTAATTAGATAATATAACCAAAGCTAAAAAATCATCAATAAAGGTATAAAAAAAATCCTTTATTTCTATGTGTTTTTACATTCAAAGGACCACAAATATCAAAATAAATAACATCAAGTAATTCAATTGCTCTGATTCCATTTGAGAAAAAAAGTCAAGATATTTTACCTAATAGACGATATTCACATGTTTCAAATTTAATATTCTCTAAATTATGTACTAAGCCATAATTAATCAAGCATGCCAAGTATAAGATTCAACAAAGAAAATGCTATCAGTACAAGCAAAAGAAGACGCATTGTTATTGTTATCAACAACATCAAGCATAAACAAGTTGTGACCATCATCAAGTCAGCCCCAAGCATAAATACGGCTATGCATTCTGATAATTACTTTGCCTGATCAGAAGTATACATCAAGTCTTCTTTTCTATTGCTTCCTAAATCGAGAAGTAGACAAATAATATTACACCTCATGTTAGGCATAAAATACAAATCAATCAAAAAAAATTCAGCTTGCCTGATATTTAGCTTGCAGGTTCTCACACCTAACATATTTGAATTAGATGTTATTTCCTATTAAAATCTTCTTCTTGCCTATTCTAAACTCCTCAAAATTTTCAAAAAGGTCTTTGGAGCAAGTGATACAGTGGTTTGCCCTTAAATCAATCCATCAACCTTTAATATCTTGATTAACAAATAGGAATTCAGAAACAATGCAAACAAATTCTCTTTTACCATTTGATTCTCCTTTTTTTGGGCATTTCTATTTTGATTCTATAGGCAATTTGCTTGGTTTGGACTTCCATAGGTGAAACAATATTTCTTTGGCTGATCCAGACAAGTTTTTCTTAAAAAGACTTTTTACCCTTATTTTTGAATTGTCCTTGATCATCATCATCATCATCATCTCCTCGAATAACCATTAATTTACTTTTCTCATATGGTCTTGTTCAAGTTCTAATTGCATAGATAAGTCCATCAAATCCAATAAGTTGGCGTTTAGTCTTAAAGCTACGATGGTCATTTTCCACAAAGGAGGCAAACTATTTAACATGGTCGAGACCTATATTTTCTCATAAATTTATTTCAAACTATTGCAAGATCGTTAACCATAATCAACATTTTATTAACATCTTTTGTAACATCTATTTCCTTTTATATTATATGAGTTGTGTTTATTTTTTTAGATATTATTCTTTAGACATCCTAAGTAAATCATTTTGCATGAAAGTTACAACGATGAAACAGTGATACAAGCACCTTCTTAAATTTTTTTCTAAATTTTTCTTCTCATCCTAGTTGGTTCATCCCTGAGATTGGGTTTGTCGGTTTTAAAACATATAAAAGCCTATCTTGAATCAACATCCATTTGTCAATTTAGATCCATTCAATTTCTTCATTTCAGACTAATCATCCATGACTAATCTACAGGGCATGATTAACAGACCAAAATTTCCAAAGATATTTAAGATTAGAAAAGCTAACCGGATAATGGACCAAATTTGGATAATAGGATCTCAATCTATAGGGTTATTGGTCACTACCGTGTCCGGCAAAGATGCAGCACCCAAGGTGACAGATGCTGAAATACCTCTTCTATCAACTTCGAATCCAGATCAGATACGAAATCTCAGGTTCAGGGAGCGTAATTAGCGGTCGGCTGGAGAAGATCGTTCCCAGCCGATCGTCTTCTGGGCTATGAAGGAGACGGGCAACACCGTCCAGTGGATAACCCCAGACCGGCGGACGAGAGCGTGGTGAACGGCGAGGATCCTTCGGGATCCTCTGCTGTAGAGGAGGTGATCTGCTGTTTGACAGGACCCTTTGACCTTCACAACCGGGTGCACGGTCGTCAGGTAGAAACAGCGGAGCGGCGTCGAGGCTGGGACGCAGCCGCTAACCTGGAAAGAAGTTGGAAACGAAGAGGACGAGAAGAGGATCGGGCAGGGGAAGCACCCTCCGTGGCAACGGCGGCGACGGGAAGGAGGAGGAGGAGAGGATGGGGATATCGGTCCTCACCGCGCACCAGGAACAGGACACTGAGGGGTGGATGGGTTGTTGACGTCGTTTCGGCTGGATTTTTTTTTTTTTTGTTTTTAGCCCCCTAATTTGCAGTATTTCGACGGGAAGAGCCGCGAAGCGGTCGGCAAGGACGGCTCATAAGGCGGTGGGACGCGCGATGATATGGTCCGGCCTCAAAGGCGATAAAATGATACGGGGAATAATCACCCAGCCTCCACCGAACAAAAGCTCGTGACAACGATCATCGGAAATCGAAGTCGAAGTCACCGATTCCGATTCCAAATATTCAATTAAAAAAATATAAGAATTTGATTCAGGTTCCACAAGCAATTCTATATTAAGGATCGTTTGTAATGTAGATCAGATCATGAATTTATTCCAACCAACTACGATACATTGCGTTCTACAAATTTAATATTATAATGTAATATACATTATAATATTATAATTTTGTATTATGATATATATATATATATATTTTAATAATATAATATATTATATATATATATGATGTTACAATATATAAATTGTTATTCATAAGGATGATATATATTATATTATATTTATTATTCTATATATCTAATTATAATATATTTATTTATTGGCTATAAAAGTATTAATAATTAATATATATATTATGTATTTATTATTATATTATATTATATATATTATTAATAATAATTTGTTATAATATATAACTTCATACACATTTTATAATATATATTATTAGTGCAAACCATATTTTACTTTCAATTCTATATGAATCAAATAAGTGAGAAAATAAGCAATTTTAATTTTAATTTTAATTAAAATATTGAACCTGACTAAAAAATTTTGGTTTGGTCATCTTTCACCAAACACTTTTATTTTTTGATTGAAAAAGGAATGAGGTTTTTCGTAAAATATTATCTTTTGTTATGAAAAACAAAAAAAAAAATTTTCTTATTGCATAGACCATAATAAATTAATTAAACTAAGCTTCACAAATCATTACAATATGAGCAATCCAATTAGTTACATTAGATCCAAAATAAATCTAACCTTCTCAAAATAAGAGTTTTCTAAGTTGACCATACTCGAGAGAGAAAGAAGAGATCGGGAGTTAGTAACTAACTATATAAAAAAGATTTGAATAGATCCTATCAAATTTTTACTTCTCTTTTTTGTTTCATTATCGTCCATAAAAGACACATGCACCGTATATTCAAAACTTGTAGATAAATAGAATAAATGTCAATCAATTAGTAGCATTCTAAAATTTCCCAAGCATTGATTTTGTCATGTGAAACAAAATTAATTATATAATCTCTATCCAGCAATCTTTCTATCTCCTTACTTTTCAAGAATACAAATCAGAAAAGGAAAGGAAAGAAATTCTGAAAGAAAAAACTGAAACCCAAAAATGCTTTAAAGGTATGCAATCTTAGAGAAGTTTAGGCCTGGAATTTATCTTATATATTTATTATCCATTGTCGATATCTTCAGGCAGAGGATTCAGCTACCCCTTTTTGGGACATATGGAACAAAAAAGGTTCTTCCATGACTAACCTATTCAACAGGACTTTATTATAATCACCAAATGTTGACTCACTCCATTTCGATCTTTTCATCTCCCTTGAAACCTTGCAGATGAAATGCATGCCAAGGCAAAAAAAGGTAAAATATCTCATTTTTATGATCTGATGGCTCCTGAATAAATCCATAATTCAAACATTTAGTACTCCCGTGCCAAGCCTAAAAAGGTATAAAATATCTCATTTTTATGTTCTGATAACTCCTGAATAAATAAATAATTCAAACATTTAGTACTCCTGAGAAATCCTAGAGTTGCATGGATATTCGGATCATGCGATTTCCATCTAGGAAATGTAAGACTTAATTTAAACATATTGATCACGATATCAATATATTATTATGATCGATAATTACCTCCAGCCATTATTATTAATGGTCTATCCGATGAGGGTAAGGAATCCGATCTTTCTTGAATCAGATCTTGATCTTCCTTCCTTTCCTTGGACTGCACGGGATCTTGATCGTCCTTTCTTTAGGGATCTCGATTGATCTTCCTCTTCCTCGCGATGGATCTTGATTGAGGTCTTCTAATCAACGAGCCATCACATTCTGATGGTGTATGCCTTCAGGATTGCTCTTGATCAGGGACTCAATTCCAATGCCTCCGCTTATTAGGTTTCTCTCTCGAGAACCATGTTTTAAAATCTTAGGAAGGGTCCCTTTTTATACCCATTTCCTTTACCGCATGCCCCATCAAGCAAGCGTTCAGGTATTAAAGGGGGGGGGGCTGTTATCACTTTTTAATAAGAGAAACGTTAGTCAATAAAATAGGACCATTAATAAGACGGGTTATTACATTCTCCCACTTGGTCCGTATATTTTATCAACACTGAACAAGAAACTAAATACATGAATCATAGCGATAGGTCCTCTATAATTGAGTATTATCTTCTATGTATTACAATGCATTCAATTTCTTTACCACTATTCCAAATGTGACAACATAACATAATGAATAAACCATATGTTTATTCAGAGTCCAAAAGAAAAGTTTGTCATTTCTCAAAAGTCATATAACGTGTACACCTGAATGAGAAATAAACAAACGATTGAAATAAGAGTTTCTTTGTACAAATTGTTATCAATACAATTATATCATGGAACAAACTCCCATTCTTATCACATGATCCTTAAACTTCTTAATTGGCATGCCTTTAGTCAAAGGATCAGCTATCATCAATTCAGTGCTAACGTGTTCTATGACCACTTTGTTCTCTTTAACACGTTCTCTTATGGCTAAATACTTAATGTCGATATGTTTACTTCGACTACCACTCTTATGGTTTTTAGCCAAAAATACAGCAGCTGAATTGTCACAGTACAGTTTAATTGGCCTAGTAATGGAGTCAACAATTCTAAGCCCTGAGATGAAACTCTTCAACCATACACCTTGCGATGTAGCCTCAAAACAAGCAACGAACTCCGCTTCCATAGTAGAGGTAGCAGTCAAGGTCTGCTTTGCACTCCTCCATGATATGGCTCCACCAGCTAACATAAATATAAATCCTGATGTTGATTTCCGAGAATCAACGCAGCCAGCAAAGTCCGAATCTGAGTAGCCCTCTATCTCCAAACGATCAGATTGTTTATACATGAGCATGTAGTCCTTGGTCCCTTGAAGATACCTCATGACCTTTTTAGCAGCTCTCCAGTGGTCTAAACCTGGATTACTCTGATATCTTCCCAACATTCCTACTGCAAATGCAATGTCAGGTCTTGTGCAAACCTGAGCATACATTAGGCTTCCAACAGCTGAAGCATATGAAATGTTGTGCATCTGTTCTCGTTCAAGTTCATTTTTAGGGCACTGGTTCAAAGCGAACTTGTCACCCTTCACTATAGGTGCAACACTTGGTGAACAATTTTTCATCTGAAATCTCTCCAAGACTTTATTGATATAAGTTTCTTGAGACAATCCCAAAATGCCTCGAGATCTTTCTCTATAGATCTTAATGCCAATGACATAAGATGCCTCACTCATATCTTTCATATCAAAATTTTTGGAGAGAAATTGTTTCACCTCATGTAGCAACCCTTTATCATTGGTTGCAAGTAGAATGTCATCCACATATAGGACCAAGAAACAAATTTTGCTCCCACTAACCTTCTGGTATATACATTGATCCATGATGTTCTCTTCAAAACCAAAGGAAGAGATCACATCATGAAATTTTAAATACCACTGACGTGAGGCTTGTTTCAATCCATATATGGATTTCTTAAGTTTGCAAACCAAATGCTCACCATCACTAGAGGAAAATCCTTCAGGCTGTTTCATGTAAACCTCTTCCTCTAGATCTCCATTAAGGAATGCGGTCTTCACATCCATTTGATGTAACTCAAAATCAAAATGAGCTACCAATGCCATAATTATTCGGAGAGAGTCTTTATTGGATACAGGAGAAAATGTCTCCGTGTAGTCGATTCCTTCCCTCTGAGTGAATCCTTTGGCAACGAGTCTTGCTTTATATCTCTCAATGTTGCCTTGTGAGTCTTTCTTTATTTTGAAGATCCATCTACATCCAATGGCTTTTACACCATCAGGCAACTCAACAAGATCCCAGACTCGATTAGATGCCATAGATTCCATCTCGTCTTTCATGGCATTGAACCACAAGTTTGATTCCTTAGAACTCATGGCTTGTGAAAACGTTTCAGGATCATTTTCGGCTCCAATGTTATAGTCAGATTCATGTAGATACACAATATAATCACTAGGAATTGCTGATTTCTTTATTCTAGTTGATCTTCTTAATGTTGTGTCAATGACCTCTTGAGGAGTATCTTGCACAACTGATTATTGATGAACAACACGATCTTCTAGATTACCATCAGCTTGTGAAATCTCAATAACTGGTTGTTGGGCACTTAATTGAGTTTGAGGAGTGCTATAAATAACAACCAATCCCTCACTTGAAGTGGAAGCTGGAATAACTGAATGATCTTTCTCAGAAGAAGCCAAATACTGAGATTGATCACTCCCACTGATCAAGTCATTCTCAAGAAATTTTGCATTTCTTGATTCCACAATCCTAGTGCTGTGAGATGGACAATAAAATCTATAACCCTTGGACTTCTCAGCATATCCAATAAAGTATCCACTAATAGTCCTTGGATCTAGTTTCTTTTCTTGTGGATTATAGACTCTTACTTCAGATGGGCATCCCCAAACACATATATGTTGCAGACTTGGTTTCCAACCTTTAAATAACTCAAATGGCGTTTTGGAAACAGCCTTGGTTGGAACCCGATTCAATATATATGCAGCAGTTTTAAGAGCTTCAGTCCACAAGAATTTAGGCAAGTTAGAGCTGACAATCATGCTCCTTACTATGTCCAATAATGTCTGGTTTCTCCTTTCAGCTACACCGTTTTGGTCAGGAGACCCTGGCATGGTGTATTGTGCAACAATTCCATTTTCTTCAAGAAACCGAGCAAACGGACCAGGTGCTTGTCCATTCTCAGTGTATCTACCATAATATTCTCCACCTCTATCTGACCTCACGATTTTAATTTGCTTGCCGCATTGTTTCTCTACTTCTGCCTTAAATACCTTAAAGGCATCTAATGCTTCGTTCTTATTATGAAGTAGGTAGAGATACATATATCGTGAATAGTCATCAATAAATGAGATGAAGTATCTCTGATCATACGAATCTATATCTGGGCTACAGATATCCGTATGTATGATCTCCAGTATTTCCGAACTTCTCTTGGCATTTTTCTTGGACTTGTTGGTTTGCTTTCCCTTTATGCAGTCCACACAAGTGTCAAAATCAGTAAAATCAAGAGTATCAAGTACTCCATCTTTTACTAATCTTTTAATTCTCTCAATGGAGATATGACCTAATCTCCGATGCCACAAAATAGAGGAATTCTCATTTATAACACATCTTTTCATACCAGTTTGGGTGTGCATCACATTATAGGTGGTATTATTTTTCAAATTGATTTAGAAAAGATTGTCTGACAATGTACCATTCCCAATAAGCTTAGATTTATAAAATAAATCAACAGAGCTTTTATTAAAATTAAAGGAGTATCCTGCTGGTACAAGCCTTGACACTGAAATCAAATTTCTAGAGAAACTTGGAATATAAAATGTCTTTTCCAAATCCAAAACAAAACCAGAATGTAAAATAAGTCTGCACGTTCCAATTGCTTCCACATGTGAACCCATCTTGTTTCCTGAATAGATGCTTTGTTCACTTCCCAATGGTTTCCTTTGATTTAGAAAACCCTGCAAGGTATTTGAAACATGGATTGTAGAACCAGAATCAATCCACCATGTGTTATGACATATAACCAAATTGGATTCATGACATACGAATGAGGTTAGAGTACCTTTCTTGTCAAGCCAAGCTTTGAATTTGAGACAATCTTTCTTTATATGCCCTTTCTTCTATGGATGGATACTTTACCCTTTCCTTTGCGTTTGGCTTTGGGAGCTTTAGTCTTTCTTTAAGTGACTAAATGTGCACTTTCTTCCATTTCTAAAATCAGCCTCCCTTCCTCTTGAACACACATGGTCAGAAGTTCATTAATTGACCATTTGTCCTTATGTGTATTGTAAGATATTTTGAAGGGACTATATTGCTGTGGGAGTGAGCTTAAAATAAAGTGCACGAAGAAAGATTCTGACATCTCAACCTCTAGGGATTTCAACTGAGCCGCAATGTCCCTCATCTTCATGATGTGCTCACGCACACCTCCAACCGTAGTGAGCTTCATTGATGATAATTTTGTCATTAGGGTGCTAGTCATTGCCTTATCTGAAGACTCAAATTGTGCATCAATAGCCTTCAAAAGTTCCTTGACATTTTTGCACTCAGGAATTGAACCACGTATACTAGCAGAAATTTTAGTACGTATGAACATCATACTGAGGCGATTGGAACGTTCCCATCGTTCATACACAGCAATCTCAGCCTGAGTGCTAGTAGATGTAACTGAATGTGGTTCATCCTTCCTGATAGCATAGTCAATATCCATGCACCCTAATTGAAAAAGAATTCTCTCCTTCCATAATTTATAATTATCACCACTTAAATCGGGAATGTCACATTTCATATCAGAAATATTAACAGGCAAAATAGCTGCATAAAAATAAAATCATGTTCATGTAATTGAATTTGAGGCATATAACTTGATGTCATGTTTTACCAATGTAAACATGCAATAACATGAATCAATAACATACAATAACTACCTGTGGGCTAAGTTATTATACTCAAATAGACTCATTAGCTTAATGATGTGACTAACAAATTGTATTCCTTTCTTAATTCCTATGGGTAATTAAGAAAATAATTTGTTATCGCATCCTGATTAATTATATTAGTGCAACAAAAATTCCTGTGGGATAAGATTCATTACATTAATATAATTAGTCACAATTAATGTCATCTAACCTTATGTGATCTTTGCAACTTAATACATAATTTTGATTAATCAAAGATGCTGTGGCTACTCCTCAATTAATCAACATCATATTGATCACATGACATTATATGCATATAGATTAACCAATTTAGCATGATTATTAGGTAGTGATCCTAATCAACGTAACATTTCCAAATCAAGATCTGAGTTAGTCAAATTGGCCAGGCCAGTGAAAGAGAAGTGGGGGTCCCCCCGTTGCTTTCCTTAGGTCAGTCAACGGAACCAATTAAGTAACCACAATCTCTTTACCTTTCTAGACACCAACTGACCAATAGACCTTGAAAGGATTTGCACTGTGATTTTCACACTACCACCAAATTCATGCATAGAATAAATCTAGTATGCAGAACTAGAGACAACATTTCAATTGTCTATTTGATGAATTTTGAAATTATCATCTTAAGAAAAAATTTTGTTAATTAAAACACGTCCGACCGTAGCTCATTATTCCCTTGGGCCAGTCTATGCAAAACACCGTAGGCATAGAGACTCAGGAGGCGTATTTTAATACAAAAATTTAAACTCAAGAAACAAATGATAAAAATAAATCATGTTACATGATTTAATAAAACATTAAACAGATAATAAATGCATTTAAAATCCAACCAATCCAGATTTTAAATCCCGTGAGAGAACGGAAAGATCATAAGCGAGAAAAGCGAAAACCGAAAGTTTTCTCTCCTTTTAATATGTCACCGCATGTGGTTATTGAAGCCACATTTCCGCTGCATTTCTATCTTTAGTTTTTTTTTTTTTTAATGCTACATTTCTTTTCTTTTTCTTTCTTTAATGCTATCTCTTTAATACCAAAAAAAAAGAAATCCGGGAACCTTTAATGCCAGAAAGAAGTCTTTAATAGAAAAGAAAGAGGCACGTTTTGTTTCCGCAAAAATCGGAATCTGAAATAGGTTTAATGGTTTCTGTCAATCCCGTGAACAAAGATCAGAACTGATCGAAACCTGAGATCCGAAAAACTGAAAATGGAAAACACGCGGCATAAATTGCTTGAAAAGAGAAACTTGGATAGAAATATTTACAAAATAAGGCAGAGGTTTTAAAATGCTCTGATACCAAATGTAAGACTTAATTTAAACATATTGATCACGATATCAATATATTATTATGATCGATAATTACCTCCAGCCATTATTATTAATGGTCTATCCGATGAGGGTAAGAAATCCGATCTTCCTTGAATCAGATCTTGATCTTCCTTCCTTTCCTTGGACTGCACGGGATCTTGATCTTCCTTTCTTTAGGGATCTCGATTGATCTTCCTCTTCCTCGCGATGGATCTTGATTGAGGTCTTCTAATCAACGAGCCATCGCATTCTGATGGTGTATGCCTTCAGGATTGCTCTTGATCAGGGACTCAATTCCAATGCCTCCGCTTATTAGGTTTCTCTCTCGAGAACCATGTTTTAAAATCTTAGGAAGGGTCCCTTTTTATACCCATTTCCTTCACCGCACGCCCCATCAAGCAAGCGTTCAGGTATTAAAAAGGGGGGGGGCTGTTATCACTTTTTAATAGGAGAAACGTTAGTCAATAAAATAGGACCATTAATAAGACGGGTTATTACAGGAAATCCTTAACAAATACTACGGAAGTCAATTTAAACAACTTGAAGCTTTTCATGTGGTCTGTCTTCCTCCATGCGATGAGATATCAGTTCCATTAACTTGTTTTTTTCCCAGGTGTGTTTAAAGGAAAGTAAGATTAAGATATTGATTTAGTATGTTTAAAAGGAAAATAAAATTAAGATCTTGATTTACTTGTTGGTGCATAATGCACCATATCATATGTAACATGCTATGCGCAAGTGATGCTTTGGTCTCATTGCTGGCTGTGATGATGGCATCACACATCCACTGTGTTCCTAGGCTATGTAGGATGGCTACTCTGTCCTTTCTTTGAAGGTGATGTCAAGTATATCACAGAGTTAATTGTGGGAACAGGGAGTACTGTGGAAGGAAAGACTAATGGGCAGGAGACTCAGGAACAAGGCAACAACTTAACAGAAAAAAAAAAAGAAGAGCTGGATCTACCTGTTTCCTCCTTCCATTGATTTGATTCAAAAGCTATATAGAAAAGGTGTGAAACCAATCATGGAAAAACACCTACAAGAGCCAGTTCATTTTCAAACTTGAATTATGACTGGAGCACAGACAGATGCTTGGTGATCTCTTGCTTTCATCATGAGCAAGGATAATGCATCAAATGTATGAATCTCTGTTTGACTGTTTCCGTGTTATTCTTCTACCTGTCGCTGCCTGGATAAGATCATCGTCATTATTTTCAAGATTAAGTTGTGCCTAAAAATTATTAAGAGGGTGTCATTGTATGTTTTTGTTGTTCATGAAATTATTTAATTCATATGGTTTATTAATAACTCTGTTGGGTTTGGACAGAAGTCCTCAACTTCTCTTTATTTCAGCAGTTAAAGAGGACCCACCATGATGTTCATTCAATCTTCCATTTGAGGCTCATCAGGTATCGTACTGACTTCTTAATGTGTTATAACATTCCAGATATATGTAGGTTATCCAAAAAAGCTACTTGGAAGCTAGTTTGATAAGATACAGTCTCATTTCTCTCTGCTTCTGTCTGTGATTTGATGATCAGTTGTTTTGTCTTCTGCTTTCCTGCTTGGGATGTAGGATTCGCTGGCCCAAGCTGTTGCGGATGAAATGCAAAAAAATTATGAAAAAGAATTGGGACCTCAATCAGTGCCACTTACAGTTACTGGTGAAATGGTGGCTGAAGAGGATGTGAGTGTAGTAATTCTCCACCCCCCTCTCTCTTTTGTATATATTAATAGAAGATTCGAATAGCTAGGTTGCTCTGAAGATGACTAGTTACTTTATGAGTTAAGATATCCTTATGATGTAGTAGCCAGCTCATCTTCTTGGTTTCTTCAGTTGATACTAAAGAGTATTGTTTTGCAAATCTTAACTCATAGGACCTCTTTGATTGAGAAAAAAATAACTGCTATTGTTATGCAAAAAAGTGGAGGCTCCATGACAATTAGCTTATGTTTTTTCCATTTGGAACTATTGAGTGTCCCCAAATATTGCAAACGTACTGTGTAATTGCTATAGTATCCATATAATCATTGGCCATGATAAATGGGCACATTTAAAACTAAGCTAGACTTGCTATGTGTCAAGCACCAAATCCCCAAATTTCTGAATGTAGCCAGGCTCCTAAACATAGAGGTTGAAAGAAATGAATATTCTCAAGATAATTCCAGTTGCAAGTGCAGGTTTTACGTTCTTCTCATATGCATATTTTGTCATGCAAATGTTTTCACCTGCAAAATCCTGCTGATCCTTTGTATCGTAAGAAAGGAAGATCCTGTACAGGGTAAGAAGGAAAGAATTGAAGAAGCTGCCAAGGAATAACCAAGAAATCCTATTAGGCTATTGATTAAAGATCATTCATAACTTAGTGCAAGAAAAAATACAACCCATACATGATTATCCAGACATAAAAGCTGATGAAGTAAATTCTAGACCTACTTTTACTTGCTAATCAAGTCATCTTGCAAGATGAGTGTCTTAGTTATTTCTAAAGTCTATCAATTATACCCTGAACTTTTTGTTTGAGACTAACCATGCCACTACCCAACTTTAAAGGAGCCTATTGGCAACATCAGATGAAACTTACAAAATAAAAATAAAAAGAAATAGGATCCAGAGCCAACTTAAGCAAACTTAGAAGAGAAAAGTTACATTCCTACAATGGTTTTTCATACATCAGTTTATGCCTTCAAAAGTTGGACAATCCATTTTATTGAAATTGAAATTTTGAACCATAATTGATTTCCAATTTCCTTAAATACTATGGCTAAATACATCGGTCTGTCCCCCTCTGGAACTACTCATTTTTTATTTAGTTCACTAATTAGTTTGCAACTCTTCCAAATGGAGAAAGGGTGCAAGAGTTCAAGAACCATCTGTCAGTTTGGTATGCTTGACCACTGTCACGATTATAGATGTTATCTGATAGCACATTCATACACTGATATGGCCATGTAGTTATTCATTTGCTAACACCTTTTTCTGTCTAGAAATTTTTTCCGGATGCAGATGATGGCCATGAAAGTGAAGTGGAAGAGTGTGAGGACAATGTCAGTGATGACTTACATGTGCAAAGGTAATGCTCTTGTGTCTTGTTAATTGAATACTTATTTATACCATTTGAGAAAGATGATTCAATATTTGAGATATATATTGATCAAAGAGTTTGTTTCTTGTATGACACTACTTATTATTATAAGCTAGGTCTGCAAAATCAGTATTGAGAACTATACTGGTACACTATTGGTTCTATACGATATGGCTAGTGGTTCTATACGGTATGGTAGCACTCTGTATTGAGATAGAGTACCAATTTTTCTCACTTTTAATCATACTAACTTTGGTACAGCTCGGTACCACTCGGTTTGGATCAGTTCAATTCATCCTGAGTTAAATCTCGGTATCACACATCCATACTAGTATTGTCGACATGGACTGGTATGGCAGACCTTGATCATAAGGCTCCTTATTATAGTTGACAGTTGGTTTGCTTATACAACTTGGTAATTTTAGTGGATTATTCTTTTTGCTTTTAATAGCATATGTTGTATCATTTTTCCATGAAAAATGATAGTGGTTTTATGAAGATACTACAATAATAACAACAACAACAAAACCTTAATTTCAGACTAATTGAGATTGGCTGTGATACTTTTTCTTCGTTCAGGTCAGTTTTAAGTTATATTTTTTGTAAGATGCAAAGATAGTGATTTTATGAAGATAATGGTGCAATATTACTTCCTAAAAGAATGAGAGACCATGACAACATGTTTTCCCTCAAAATATTGTTTTCTTTTATTTCTTCAAGAACTGTAATTTGCTGATTTAAAGTTCAATGTTAGTGGAAGATATGTCATGCCAGCAAGATCTCTATTCTTATGTAGATGAATGGCAAGTTCGTAGTAGGTCTTCTGCATGGAGCCCTGAGATTTGACTTCTTGAATCCAGTTTCATGACTGGGTTGTCACGGGACAGTCCTGGTGATTTAAATATTCCAGTGGGAACCCTTGTGTATGCTTCTTTACAAATACTTCAATTTAATTAACTCATATCCAACTTGAGAAATCAATTTTGATCCCTCATAACTTCTACTTTTTTGGGTTATTTGATTGCATAAGGTTCTGACCATAAAGTTAATCTTGTGAATCCACAGACAATACTATTTTAGTCTTGAGATTTGAGACATGCATTTTGATTTGCTAATAGTTCTCTATATTGTAGTGCCGCTTTAAAAGTTTGGCATCCTCAGAAGTAGTGGAATGATGCATGTCTCATTTCTTTCAACCTCAATATTCAAACTTGTGACGTTCAAGTTTAATGAAAATGATTTTTTAACATTTAGCAAGTAGAACTTTTGGGAGAAGTTCTAAATTAGAGCTTTTCGAAGTAAAAACTTTAACAGCTTTTGATGGAAGCCATAAAGCACTTTTGAAAATCTTATCAAATACCATAAATTCATTCAAAAGTACTTTTAAGCCTCTAAATGTGCTTTTGAGCCCTCTAAAAGTTCAGCCAAATGAGGACTTAGACATGCTGCATGATCCTCACTGTTTTGGCTAATCTTGCATGATGATATTGTAGTGATAATTAACCTTTTTTTTTAATAGGCAAGGTTGAAAAGCTATAATTACTACAGATCTATGTTGCTTGTTTGGAATGATGCATCAAGGCCACTTTTGGAAAAAAATATATCATTTGAACTAATTTTAAAGATTGGTGAAGCATTTGAGCACTCTTGCAGCTGCTTAGATATCTCAAGGTGGCTTGCTAAATAAATTGCCCCTGATCCTGATGATTCTGGAATTTCTAATTGTTACCCAACTCGAGAAAGTCACCACCAAAACACTCTCCAGATTATTGCACTTTTTCGTTCCTCTAGTTTATATGACCTAGATGACATTTATGTGAAGTTGGCAATGCTGATTTTTGAATCTTATGTGGTTAAATAAATTTATATCACACTTCTATGTATCCATGATTAGCTTTCTCCTGCTTTGAAATCTTATTATTTTTGGCAAAGCTCATTTAAATGACCACTTTTCTTTGAGTGCAGGAAGTTGAAAACAAAAAGAGTAACTCGAGTGGAGCTAAATCGAAGAGCGAGACGCAAGGAGCAGCTGAAAGCAGAAGCCGAGGCTAAGAAGCTGGAGAATCTTAATAAGGAAATTGATAGGTACTTATCTGTCTTCATCCTTATGAACTTGAAGTGTCCTTAATGAGGAATTTTAGCTTACTATCTAGTGATTTACTGCAATTTAGCAATTATCTTGAAAGAAATAGCTAAGGAGGATGAAGAAAAGCAAAGAAGACATATGAGACGTGTTGTAGCTAAGCAAGAAAGACTCAAATCAGCTCCACCTTGCTTGGGAAAACACAAGTAACTTCCCAGAGAACTCATCAACTTATTGCTTTAATTTGTTTGGATTTTGCATAAATGCATCAAGAATTTCTTGAACTGAATATGGCAAACCATTGTTAAAGAACACATTTGGCTGGGCTGGGTTCTAAGTTCTTGAGCTTGTAGGCATGTCGGAGATTTGCTTGGCACATTTTGGCAGAATATATTGTTTTTCAGAAATCTACAACTTCACCCTATGTTATTACTGAGAAATTAGTCTTTTGAATTATAAAATATCCAAGTTGTCTACAAGACTAAGAGATCAGACAACCAAGGCAGTGCTCCAACTGATTATTACAGTAAATTTGTTCCATATTCTGTTCAGATATTTGTCTGGGATATCAGATTGCATTTCCCACAATTGGACCTGACTCAATAATTGGGCCCCTATTAAAGCAATTCCTTGCAGCTTTGCTCCAACACACACTGGATGTTTTTCCCTTAAAAAAAAAAAAAAAAGAAAGAAAGAAAGAAAGAGCTTTCCATGTGACCACAAGCTAGTTTGCATTTGAGGGTTATGCTATATAACCTGATGACAGTGAACCTGTTCCTGGATTCATTAAAATATGTATCATGCTTGTGTATATAATTCTGAAGAAGCGTTTTCCCTGCCTCATAGTGGAATTAACCAGCACCTAATGATGAAATACATGTGTGGCTTGACAAGAAGCAGATGCATGGACCATTTGGACTTGACATCTGATGGGATAACCAAAATTGAGTACTTCCCATGTGCTGATTGGTGGGGACAACCATCAGCTATTCCGGCTAGAACTTTGCTTTGTTCTGCTTTATAAAATCTCTCTATTTTAAGATGAATGATCTTTCTTGAAATCTGCAATTTTCTCACAATTTGTTGATTTCCCAGAACTAACAATCTAAAATTAACTTCTTTTCTAATCCATGGCAGATTTGAACCAGCTCCCCTTCAAGTTCTCTTGACCGAGGAGATCTCTGGGTCTCTGCGTAAGCTATTGATTCCTTCCACTTTCAGCTCTTGGTGCATCTGAATTTCAACACTTGTATTATTTATTTTGTTGGGGGGTGTTGCACTCTTGCAAGGGATCGTTTCAAAAGCCTTGAGAGACGGGGTTTACTTGTCCCAAAAGCTAAAGGGAGCGGGTTTGTATTGATTCGTTATCATGTCTCTGTGCACCATGTAACATGTAATCCTGTCCTTGTAATTACTTGATTGCATGTGTTTGCTCATGTGAACCAAACACAACTAAGCAATAGCAAATACTACACTAGTAACCATCATTTCTTTAATGTACAGCATCTTATGTTTGCCATGATTTTTTTAAAGGAAATTATTGTGCCTAAGCGTTTGATATGGGGGATAAGGAAGGATATTCCCTGGATATCCCTTCTTATTTCCAAATGCTATAGCTAGAAGGGATAGGTCTAAAAAAATTTAACCAGAGGGGATAACCCATGGTTATTCCTTAGGAAATCCAGGAACAACTAAAGTTATCCCTTGATGGCAGACTTGTAATTTTTAAAAAATGCTTATTCCCTCAACTATCCTCTGGATAAATGCTATCCCGTACATTTATCCAGGGATAGCTTTTGGGCTATCAAACACTATATTATCCATGGATAAGTGTACGGGATAGAGTTTGTCCCATAGCTATCCCTAAAGATATCTCTTAACTATCCCATTGATCATATCAAATGCAAAAAGGTAAATTCATAGGATAACTTTTCTTTACTCTTATTTGGAGGGATAACCAGCTATTCCTGCATTCTCTAGGGAATAAATTGAGGGGATATCCCATGGTTAACCATGGTTTATCTCTTTGGTTAACTTTATTCCCAGCTATCCCTTATAGTTATGGCTTTTGGAAATAAGAGGAAATATCCTCTCTTATCCCCTATTTCAAACACTACCTAAACTTTTTATCAGCTATTTTCATTTAACTGTTGCATTTATTTACCTCATAGGAAGATATAAAACATTGTTTGTGGTTGGATCACATGTAATATGGTGGATACGCGATGGAGGGGACTGCTCCAAATGGATCATGAGATTTTGGTTTTACCTTCTCGATCAATGTAATATCTAATCATCTTTCTTAGTAGTTTTTACATGTAATATTCTACAGTGGATGGGAGAATTTATGTTCCTAGTATCTCAGTTGATCAAAGTTTTTGTAAAGAGTACATAATTTTATTCGCATTGAGGCTCTATTCTTTAACTTACCCAATTGTCTTTCTTAGCATTTCTAGTATTTTAGTTGATCAAATGATTAAGTTTTGTAAGACAGTTGTCTTTCAACTTATCCATATTTTTAATATGTTAAATTGGTCAGGATAAAAGATACCAATAAATTGGTTTGGTTTTCTATCGAGACAATTTTTTATTTTTAAAATATATTTACCTTCTCATTCTTGCTCTCTTTGTTTATTTTAATCTAGGTGGCACCATTGTAATCTTTTAAATTTTAGTAAAAAGATCGATAGATATCAATGAAACTGAGAGATTTATTTCTCTATTGCCTTCTTTATTATTATCATTTTTGGTTATTGTTAACTTCTTTTTTTTTCTCTTTTTATGATAAGAAAAAGAATAAAGCTAAGAAAATAATCTCATCAACTTTTTATATCATTATTTTTTGAAAAAAAAAATCCATCGTAGCTTTGACATTCAATAAGAAAAGGCAGTTTCTGCCCTTCTTTAGAGGCTTTGCCTCTCACCTTTGAAATCTTAAAACGTGCCTGGCCTTTGCCTTTGAAATGTTCCAATGGCCCTCCTCTTTTTTTTTTTGGATGGCCATGTATATAAAAAGGTATGATCAAAAAGACGATTTGGTATTACAAAAATAAAACATCAATTATAAAGAAAAATATATGATCACATAGTATAAAGAATATTACAGAAAAGATAAATAGATTTTAACAATTTATTAAAAAAAAAAAAAAAAAAAAAAACAGGATGCAAATCTGAACATGAAAAACTACATGCATAGTTTGCTTACCAATTATGTGAGATCAGACCAAGAAACTGACTAACAAATATACAGGCTGAAGAAAAAAATTTTAAAGCGTTGATGATCCAAGGAAATCAGGAAATATGATTTGCTACTGTCAACCACCACCCAGCCTCTAAATCATTTTTCAATTGACAAAATGGAAACCCTTCAAATATGAGGCAGATACTGATCAATGCTGGGAAAAAAACAGAAGGCAATTTTCAGTCTGGCAATTTTACAATGTACAGATACTTGGAGAATGCTTGGTACTTACAGTTTGGCAATTTTACAACGTACAGTGGATGAACAACTTGATAAAGGAAACATGCCTTCAATTCCATGGTTTGAGCCTACTAAATAAAAGCCTCCTCACAGAATCTGCAAATTCCCCAGCCATGTGTGGGTGGACAAGGGCAACACACGCCACAATGCATAAAACAACACTCCCTGTTATAAATAAAGAAACACGAATGCTGGTCCTTGTGCTGGGGAAAATGTTGCCCCGGGTCTCCGATGTCCATCTTGCACCAGAATTCAGCTGGCAGATCTGTCCAGAAACTCGTTCTTTAGTTAGAAGTGGAGCAGTTTCATCATTTTCTTGAGTAGCTAGAGTCGCCGAGACTGAACCATCTTGGTCCCCCAGCTCTGTAATCTGCAACACAAAAAGCCAGTGGTTTTGAAGTTACTACTATAATATGTTGATTCAAACGCCTAGTACCGTCAAACCACCGCTCTGATGAGAAACAAGCAAATTTCAATTAGCGCTTAATAGAACATAACAATCTGAATTCATAAGCAATACATTGCTTTTTTCCAAGTCTCAAAAGTTTTGAGTAATCAAGAATGATTTATATGCATCATGACAGGTTTCGCACAACTATTCATATGCAACTAGCCAATGTTTTACCAACAAAGATGACCCTCGCTGCATCACAAATCTGGGCAATTATTTGCACAACTCAGTATGGTGAGTCTGGGTTTGATGAAATTCCCTTGCACTGCTCCTTCAGTAAAACATTATACCAAAATTTTTGGATTAATGGTCATTAATGCCGATTAAACAACAGCAAACTAGTTCCAGAATTCGATTGAAAAGGGAAACAGTAAGTATTTGCAATCAATCTTTAATTTTGAAGCATCTAAGCAACACGATGACAAGATCAACCATTGGCTAAGTTTATTTATCTAGTTCAGGTTATCATTCAAATCCATTTTTATATCCAATTATTCAAGAAAACCTTCTTAGAGTCAATTAATTTCAGTCTAAATTAATGAATCTAGCTTCAGTCAAAAGTATTAATTCATATAATTGTGCAAGAATTAATATTTTTGGTCAGCAAACATGCTAAATATGGTTTAGAATACATGATTTGGATAAATAAGTAAATCATGTTTAGAGATTCGAAGTCAAACACTAATCAAAACGCCAACAAATGTGAGCAAAATTAAGGAAAATGTTATTTACATATGTGTTTCTCTACATATATTAGATGTATCTTGCATAGACGTGCGTAATTTCTCTTGAGGCTGGTACACATTGATATTAACTTTCACTGAAAGATTTGTACAAAGAACAATGGAGAAGTTATTTTAATAAGCTATTCAATATAAGTTAAATAGATGATTTAGGACAACTTTCTGGTTCTATTGAGAATAAAAATGTTAAGCATACATATAAAATAAAAATATCTAAGATAAATGAGGTCATTAAAAAGATGAAAGTAAGAAAAGCAGTTAAACTTGATAGAATCCCTATGCAGGTTTGAAGATATTTAGGTGGAGTAAAGGTATGTCATTTGACTAATTTATTCTGTAAGATTTTAAAGACTAGGAAAGTACCTAATAAACAAAGGATACTATAGAACCAATTTATAAGAATAGAGATTACATTCAAAATTATTCTAATCATTGTATTAAACTCATAAGCCAAACTTCTGAGAAATGGTGATCGAGCATAGTTTGAGATATAACACTAAAATACCAACGAACTGATCTGATTTTGCTTCAGGAAGGTTGATCATAAAAGCTATTTCTTTTCTTCCAAGATTAATATAAAAATATTTAAAAAAAAGAAACATAATCTTCATATAATTTTTATTGATTTAAAAGAATATATAATAGAGACCTTAGAGAATGGATGCTAAAAAAGAAAAGAGTTTCTATCACATACGATTAAACGAATACCAATGTGAGAATTATCAATGATGATCCTAGTGAGCTTTCATCACAATACGATTACGCTAAAGACCTACTCCAAGTCCTTAACTCTCTGCTCTAGTCATGGATAAGTTTATTATATATGTTCAGAATGATATTTCTTAATGCACGTTATTTGTAGATGATATCATTTTAGTAGATGACACTATGATCAAGATTAATCGAAAGTTAGAATAACAAAGAAATACATTAAAATCAAAGGATTTTAGTTTAAATAGAACCAAGATGGAATACATAAAATGAGGTTTTAGTAAAATCAGAAATAAAGATAAAGATGAAGTGAAAATTGAGGATCATAAAGTTCTTAAGTTTAATCATTTTTGATACTTAGAATCAACTATTTATAAATAAGAGATCGATAAAAATATTGTCCATAAAACTAAAGCAAGTTGGATAAATTAGAGAAATACAACTAAGATATCACATGAACAAAGTATAATTGCAAAGTTGAAGAAAAAATTTTATAAGATAAATTATATGTTCAGCTATGCTTTATGTTATAAAATCTTAGGCAATTATAAAACAATGCATACAAGATGAATGTAACCAAAATGAGAATGTACATGATAATACAAACAAAAGATAAAAAAAAGAAATAAAGTCATTTCTAAAAAGGTAAACATAACACTAATGGAGAACAAATTTAAAAAACTTAAATGGTTCAGACATAAAGGAAAAGGGATAGAGGTAGATTGAAAGTCATACGGGTTGAAATAGTAAGGAAGGTCTTAATTTCTCAACTTTTTTCAAAAAATATAGCTCTAAACTAATTGGAATAGAGGAAAAGGATTCATGAAGCCAACCCTAAAAGTTGATCTGAGCTAAACTAACTCCACCCCCACCTCTACCTTGTGATATTGAAGGCATAATTTTCCCCCTCATCCTTCTTGGACTCCCATATTCCTATGCTACATCAAATATCTGCACACAAGTTTCACACACAAACTTCCATCACCATTTTCCCCTTACATGTTAAACACAGAAAACATGACACCCTAGTCCCCAACTCTCTTAGGTAAAACACTTCATATCCTAATAACATGACCCTTCTTATATCGAAAGAGAAATATATTTTTTCTTTATTAAGCATTCAAATTAGCAGCTAAATATTCTACTGCTTTGGAATCTTTCTCCTGCTTAAGATGATTCCAAATAACAACTTCCTTTTCAACCAAGCAATTAATACTAGTACACTACAGCCACTATGAATAAGAACTGATTATGGTTTAATGATCGTTATAGTGCTATGTTCTTTTTCAAATTCTATGTTTTCAACCAAGTAGAACATGTTGCCTTTTTTGCAAGATTTAATATCAATATACTTATGCTTCTTAAGCAGGCATCCTAATTTTATGCAAAACATCATCCATGCGCTCCCGTACTCCAACCTACTCAACGTACCAACAGCTTTGGTCCCCCCAAAGGTTAGGCGAAAAAAGATGTCAAAGGCTCAGAACAAAGAAAAACATCTGAGAGAAGGGGTAATTGCCTTCATAAACCAAAAATCTCACACAAAAACACAGGAGCAGCATGACCATATCCATTGACTTTTTTCTAACCATTTTAGAAATTAGGTGAATAAGTTCTGCTTCCTTGAAATAGCCTTTGCTATTTTAATGGGTAATGACCCAACCAGCAACTTCTGGGTTTCAAGAAACAACTTAAATCAAAATCAATTCTGATTTCATATATCAACTTTAACATCTGGAAATGGAAGTTAGTTTATCATGGATTTGCATTTTGAAAAAAAAATAATTATGTGCAAAATATCTAACAGAAGTAAGAGTGCTTGTGCTCAGCACTTGCAAAAATATATACATCAATTTTAATTAAGCACCATTAACGTTGACATAAAAATAAGCAGTCAAAAGAATTAGATCAAAAGAAATGATTCCATTGAACGTGTAATGGAAAATTCAATCCAAAAAAGAACCCCGCTCACTTCTGAAAAAAAAAAGACTCAAAAAATTAGTAAACTTACTTGGTTCATACAAGGCACCGGATTATTCACATCATTCGTAGCATAGCTTTGTGGCATGGAAGCTCTAGAAATGGAGTCTTGTGTATCTAAGTCTGATTTTGCATCATGTGGAATTCTCTGATGCAAAATTTCTCTTGCATGTTTTATATAGTTCAAGAAAAGCCTCGAATCAGCATCTAAAGCTTTATCTACTCTGTCGTTTAAGCCATCCCAGTCAACCACATCCAGATAATGCAGTATTTCTTCCAAGGAAATGAAAGCCTTGTTCTGTATCAAAAATTTTAACAAACAACTTAGTCTATGGATATGTGTTGAACTCAAGGGTGTTTCCGTTTCCTCTAACTGAGGCTCCTTGAGCAGCCATGCAATATCCAAAAGTAGTTCAGATATTGAAGTTTGTTTTAACACTAAAGCCTTGCAGAAGCCTGGAATTGCGACAGTATCAGTGGTCTGAGAGATGATGCTGTCTGCACAGAGAGATTCGGAGAATGCTCCGTGCATCCTCTTTAACTCAGAACATATATGCTTGTTTCCAAAGAGGATGGGGATGAAGTTGGATACTCCAGATTCATTTTCCACCTACAAAATCAACCTGTCAGATTATTGAGTTGCTTTAACAGTGCAGACCAGCCCTATGGGCAATCTACTACCCACTGAAAATTAAAATAATAAAAACCTATATCCAAGATAACCTAAACCAGCCTATGAAGCTATATAAAGCGTTTATACAGCCTGAAATACAAATTCTAATGCAGTGCACTAATGCAGTGTACACAAAAACAAGGAAAGAAAAGAGCTCATGCATGTACAGCACGTGGTTATCATGCATGCACTTGAAGCCTTGAGAATTAACCAAAATTATGAATATGTAAATGACATTAAACCACAAAACAGCAAATTTAGTAAATTACCATAGAAAATTCATGATGTCGAACAGTCATGAAATTGACATACTCAAATTGGGGTCACTAAAAATGTTTAAGGTGAAGATTAAGTACATGCTAATTTCTGGGTGTAAAGAAGAGGTAGGTATTTCACCAAGCATCAGCATGTCAGGTAAGAAGGCGATGAAATTTGCTGCCACAGCAGATCAGACCAACTTGGGTTTAGAGGTGGCAGGCAACCAACTGGTTCTGTAAATCAGTAATGATGCTAGTTGCTAGACTTTAATGTTTGCATTTGGGAAAAGAAAGGCACAGACTGATTTTAAAGCTTATCGAAAGTTTTCCATTATGTTTGTGATCATCTACTTAAAATGTGGATGCAGAATATATGCCAGTTGTGATAAAAGTCTGCAAAATCATGACAACAGCCTATTGGTTAAGCAGTTAGTCCTAAATTCCTAATTATTTAGAAACATATTATTCGATAATTTCTGGTCAGGGAATCATACTCATTTCTTACCGAATGTATTTTGCAGTTTTAATTAATTTAGGTACTTTCTTAGGTTTAACTTCTCAAGCTATTGAGATTTTTGAATCTCTCTTAAGCAACAACGAATTGAATATTTTATAAATTGAACTGATTGCATAAATGTTGGTTGTTTTCTCCTTCATGAAAGTTGCACATCAATGGGACTAGTACCACACCACTACTACTGATCATAGCATTGATGTTTTAGATACTAATCAAGCGAAATGTTAAAGCTGCTTGGTGGATTTTCCACTAATTATTTGTTGAAATGAAGAGTCCCCCAAACTTTTATTCCTTTCGTACTTTGAATATCCATTATTCCAGATATCTAAGAATTTTCTTCCTGTGTCATTTGGCATTATGGACTCAAGCATCCTCCGGTAATTATACTTGGGTACACCCATGGAACAGAATAAAGAGCAGTTGACACAATAAACCATGCAAATAAGTATCAAGCAAACCAGGTTCACTTCAAGTTAACAATGACATCACAAAAGTTGAGCACAAATTAGAAGCCTAGAATAACAATTTACAGGTCAATTTCAGCAAAAATAGTTACAAAAAGGTCAACAATATACAAACCTCAATAAATGCGGGACCAAAAATTTCTGAATCTGTCTGAGGTATATTTATCCTGAACATTTCATGCTGAATGCCTGAAATAGAGTCCACCCCATTTCCATTGCATTTGCTGATCTTCTCATGATAGATAGCATGACAGGACTCTAATGGAAGATATTTTCCAGCAAAAGACACAAGAAATCTGCCATCAAAACAGATAATATCTTAAAAAATCCGATTAATTTTTGGTAAAAAAAATCAAATATGATGGCAGTTAAAATGAACTGGAGATTCTAAAGATGGTAATAGTTTCAGATAGTTGTTAAAGAATAGTAAAAATTACAAATCTGTGACATTCATCACATCAAATCTAAAAGTTGCCAAGACACAGAAGATTAAATCCAAGAGTTTCTCACCAAGGTAAACTAGTTTTAGTATGTTAAAATCCGTGACATTCATCACATCAAATCTAAAAGTTGTCAAAAAAGACATTGTTATATGAAAGTTTACATATAATTTACTGATAGGAGTCAAAAATTTCACTTCAATGAACATTTTAACAATCAGAATGGAACTGTTCTCCCTTGGTGGCCAATATAAACTGTAGCTAAACGTAAAGAATCAAATGGACTGTGTCCAAGCAGAGTGACCAAAAATTCATAATTGAAACATTTTCATATTGAATTCACTGCATAAAACTCCCTATTCTATGATAACTCTTTTAGCTAAATGTAACGAAACTATTATTAAGAAAAACAAGCAAAATACCCCATGATGGAAAGGAAGATAAAAATAAATAAATGCAAAAAAGATTAAAGAGTCTCTCTCTCTCTCTCTCTCTCTCTCTCTCTCTCTCTCTCACAAACAAAGTGCTACCATATGGGGGTGTACTCACTGGTATATAGCCCAGTTTTTTATTCCAACAATGTTATAAGCAGGTTACAAAAGAGTTTAACTACTGAAAACACACGAAATGGTTAATTGTGAGTAGCCATATAGATTTGATGTCCTATTCACGGAGGAACTTACTCAAAATCCTTCTATTTGGTAGAGGAGAAAAAAGAGTTTCTGAAGTATAGGAGATTGAAGGGCCCATTTATCCTGCAATTCATTTGGATATTACAGTTTGCTTTTGTTATCATGTTCACAAGTATTCAGTTGAAATATATACTTAAAATTCATACACATGAGGGGGCTATATATATATATATATATATATATATATATATATATATATAGAGAGAGAGAGAGAGAGAGAGAGAGAGAGAGAGGGACCGCTAAATTTGCGTGTAGCCAAGCACCAAATCCAATCATTGTCCCCACCATTAGATCCATATAAATCTCAAAGCCAAATAGCTAGCCACAGTTAGCTGCTTAAAAAATTCCAATAGAAGAAATAGAAATTAGTAAAATATAAATACAAACATAATGCAAGTAAATACTTGCTCTTTTGAGGGCAATAGTAAATATTTACCTTACAGAATAAACACTAACATGTCTAGTAAACAAAAACACTGCAAGAATAAATAGAAACTATTGGATCTCAAATATGGTGTATTGCTTGCCCCAAGGAACAAGGCACATGAAAGCTGAAACATGGAACATAGGCATTTGCTGCCCGTCTCATCTACCCTGTCGACATAAATGTGACTTATTTCTCAAGAAACACCATGAGTTCAATAGTTTTTTTTATTTCTATAGTGTTTCTGTTTATTACCACAAACTAGGAAATTATCGGTTCAAACTAACTATTTATTCTAAACATGTTAGTGTTCATTCTCTGAGATAAGTATTTGTTGCCGCCCTCAAAAGTTAGCGTTTACTTTTATCATGTTTGTGCTTATTTTTAACCCAATTCTGTTTATTCCATCTGAATTTTTTTTCTAAGCCAGTAACAGTGTTTAACAAATGGCTTTTCGGCTTTGAGATCCATGTGAATCTAAAGATGGAAATAACAACCAGATTTGATATTGACTACTCACAAATGAAGCCAAGTTTATATCTCTTTCTATATATGTGTATATATAAAAATTGATTTACTAATATAGTAACCACTAGAACTAATAAAGTGATGCTAATTTGCTTTATATTAATGCAAGCAAGATTCTTATGGTTTCAAGTGAGAAAAGAAAGGTTCTCTACATCAAGTGCCATCTAGTCGCCAATTGCAACATTGGATACTGCTACTACTACATCCAATTGACAAAATACAACATCATATACTCCTACTTTTATTATTATTAAGGACTTGGTACTAAGTAAGAAAGAAGAAATCCCACTCGAAAAAAAAAGGGAAAAAAACTTTTTCAAGAGTTGAAAAGGTAAATGCCTGATCATATTTATGATACTACATCTCTTTGGCCTCTTCCTACTCTTCCGCTTTCTCTCTAATAAATTTCTTCTTTTACGCACTTGCTTAAGTCTTAAAGAAAATAATTTATATTTTATGTTTTGAAATATGTTAGAACGGAGGAGTTTGGCTCCTCTTGAAACATGATCCATACAGATCCCAACTCACAAACAAATCTACTTGTGTGATAAGAAGAGATCCTAAGAAATAGGTAGATTGAGAAAATATTTAGTCTTTTAGAGACAAAACATACATGGAAACCTTATTATATCAGTCCACTTCTTAAATTCTATCAGGAAACGTAGAATGAAATTCTCTCACTATATTTCATTATGCACAATAATGAGTATATATACATTGTACATTGACTATATATAGAAACTAGAAAAACTAAAAAGAATAAAACTAAAATATTCTATTCCTAATTGGATTCCCGTATTAAAGGATTCCTCGTATCAAGGGATTTCATTGGATCCCTGTATCAAGGGATTCCCACAACAAATTTTTCTTCCTAACAATTACAAAATCAAAAACTATCCTAAAATAGCTATCGGCTTTCCAACACTCCCCCTCAAACTGATGTATAGATATCATTTATTCCAAGCTTAAATATAATTGTTAAGAAGTCGTGACATTTAGGTCCCTTTGTAAACGCATCCGTAAGTTGCTCCTTTGTAAGCACATAAGGAGTATAAATCAATTTGTTGTCTAACTTCTTTATAAAGTGTCTATCGATCTCGATGTGTTGTCCTATCATGTTGTACCAGATTATGAGCAATATTAATGGTTGACTTATTATCGCAGTATAGTCTCATAGGCTCATCCCACTTTAACTTAAGATTTTCAAGGATAATCTTTAACCACATTAGCTCACACACACCTTGAGCCATAGCCCTAAACTCCACTTCTGCACTTAACCAAGCTACCACATTTTGTTTCTTACTCCACATAACCAGATTAGCACCTAAGAACGTGCAATAACCTATTATGAAACATCTAGCAACCAGAAATCCTGCATAGTTTACATCAGTGTAAGATTCAAGAATCAATCCCTCACCTTTTTTGAATAAAATTCCTTTTCTGGATTAGCTTTCAGGTAATGAAGTATCTGGTTTGCAGCTTCTAGGTGAACTTCTTTAAGGTTGTGCATGAATTGACTTACTACACTTACAATATAGATAATGTCTAACCGAGTGTGTGCCAAATATATTAGCTTTCCAACCAATTTCTGAAACCCTTCCTTGTCTACTGCCTTATCATCATTGGCCCTTCCAAATTTGTAATTGGGATCAATCGGAGTTGAAGCAAATTTACACGCTAATTTATCAAATTTCTTCAATAGGTCAACCACATACTTTTGTTAGAACATGAAGATACCTTTCCGAGATCAAGTTACTTCTATCCCAAGGAAGTATTTCAAATCTCCCCAAGTCTTTAATCTCAAATTTCTTTAATTTCTTTGCCAATCAGTTTTTCAAGGCCTCTTTTCTTTCTTATCATCCTCAATAACAATTATGTCATCAACATACACCAGAAGAACAGTAACTCCCCTGAAGTCGTGTGTTTGACAAATAATGTACCTTGACTCGGCTTATATCCGGTATTGAGCATTATCTTTGTAAACCTGCCAAACCAAGCTTTGGAGACTGCTTGAGTCCATATAATACTTTTTTCAGTTTATAAACCTTGTTCCCTTTGATCTCTCCTCCAAAGCCCGATGGAACCTCCATGTATATCTCTTTCTCTAAGTCACCATGAAGGAAGACATTCTTTACATCAAACTGTTGTAAATTTCAATTAAAATTTGCAGCCAAGGATAATAGAACCCTCACTATATTCAACTTAGCCACTGGTGCAAATGTCTCTTGATAGTCCACTCTATAGGTTTATGTGTAGCCCTTAGCAACCAACCTTGCCTTGTATCTCTCTAGAGACCCGTCTAATCTATACTTCATGAAAATACCCATTTGCATCCCATTACTTTTTCTTTTGTTGCAGCTCTACGATTTTTCATATTCTATTCTTCTCAAGTGCCTCCATCTCTACTCTCATAGCTTCTCTCCACTTCTCATCAGATAAAGCCTCAGATAAAGTATTAGAAATTAGGATGATGTTTAAGTTGGCTAAGAAACTTATGCGAGATGGAGAATCTGTGAAAAGACACTGATTTGGCCAATGGATATCTTGGATGTTTAGTGCATTCTCTTGTCCCTTTTCTTAAGGCAATAGGTAAATCATGATCAGATGGAATAGGAGAAAAAATTGGGTTTGTGCATACTTTATTTTCAGGAGGAGTTGAGTTCTGGACTTGCATAAGATCAGGTCGGAAGTGTTTTGACTGTTTCAGGTTTGGTTCTTGCGGAGACAATTCGGGCTATAGGGATAGCTTCTTTGAAGATGATCTGGACTGGAATGAATAAGGTTGGAAGATGAGTAGGTTAAGGAATAGTAGATCTTCTGCCTTATCTTCCCCAATAGAACTAGACTCCTAAAAATAAGGCTGAGAGAAAAAAGATTGACCTTCCTCAAAAGCAACATCAACAGAGATACAAAATTTCTGTGTAGGTGGGTGATAACACTTATAGCCTTTTTGTGTTGGAAAATACCCAACACACGCACTTGATTGCTCATGGATCTAATTTACCTCTGCTGTAACTAGACATATGAACAAAAGCTGGACAATCAAAGACTCGAGGAGTGAAATTATTTGTAATTCGAATATTAGGATAAACTGAGAGTTACATAGGGGTTTCATTGGCCAAGACTTTGGAGGATAGTTGATTCATAATGTGGACTGTAGTAAGGACACCTTTCCCCCAGTATGATTTTAAAACTCGATTTTGGAAGAGCAAAGCACGGGTTGTGGCAAATAAGTGACCATTTTTCCTCTTAGCAACCCCATTCTATGCAGGATGACTCATGAACTATCCCTTCTTGTAGAAAATATGATAAAAGAAATTGATTAAAATAATCTTCGGCATTGTCAAACTGGAACCTTTTTACTTGATACCAAATTGGTTATGTATCATGGCAATGAAGTTTGAAAGAATAGTGGTCACATCAGATTTATGTTTGAAAAGAAAAATCCACGAGACTCTAGTGCAATCATCGATGAAAAAAACAGGCCACCGAGTTTTTGTAACATTGGGAATTCTAAAGGGGCCCCATATATCAGTGTGAATTAAATAAAAAAAACTTCTATTATTGCTCATTAAAAAAGAAACCTTTTTATATATAGCAAATTCGCATACCTCACAATAAAAATCCTCAACATTAACACCCTTAAATAAAGAAGGAAACATTGTCTTTAAAATAATAAATGAAGGATGACCAAAATGAAAATGTTGATGCCAAATGCATCATTATTTGAAACAAAAAAAACAAGATTCTGAGAAAACATGCTTGACGGTAGGTGAGTATGCGGCTGATGCATCAAGATAGTAGCGGCCGCCCTTTTCCTTAGCAAGTCCAATCCTCTTCCCCAAAACATGATCCTAAAATATATAGTGAGAGAGATAAAACAAGGCATTACAGTTCATATCACGGGTTAATTTGTAAATAGATAGAAGACTAGTGGACAATTTAGGAACATAAAGTATATCTTTTAATAGTAAGAACGAACTCAACTGAATATGACCAACACCAGCCACCATGGTAACAGAACCATCGGCAACAACAATTTTTCTATTGCTAGAACAAGATGAATATGTTGAAAAATGGACTGAAGAAGGTGTCATGTAATTTATGACTTCTGAGTCAATAACCCAAGTGTCTTGTATAAATCGGTCTAAGGCCTATAATCCATGAAAAAGGGACTTACCAGAGAATGCTAATGAATACAAGCCATTGGGCTACTCCAATGACCCCAATAAACTTTGAAGCTTCTCAATCTTGGCCTGATTAAAGTGGTCGGAAGTAGTCTCTCTAGGAGGTTGTGAGACCAAGTCTTGGAAAGCAATCTCAGATATCACAGTCTATAGAAAAATACCAGCTTGAAGGCTGGCGCAACAAAAGAAAAAAAGGAATGTCGCAATAAAGGCCAACAATAAGTTGGTATGAAGGCCGAGAAAGAGCAGACAAAAATATGGCAATAAAAGCCAAAAAAATCCCAAGGCGTGAAACACTGGCTCTATATCATATCAGAAAACATGAATGAAATTCTCTCATTATATTTTATGATGCATAATAATGAGTATATACATTGTACATTGATTATGTATAAAAATTTGGAAAACTGGAAAGCATAAAACTAAAATATTTTATTTCTAACTGGATTCTTGTATCAAAGGATTTCACTGGATCCCCGTAACAAGGGATTTTCATAACTAATTTTCCTTCTTAACGATAACAAAATCAGAAGCTATCTTAAAATAGTTGTCGGCTTTACAACAAAATTCCTTTATTTTTGGCCAATTTTAGGAGGCAAATGAGACTAATTTCTCTTATGATAAGAACCCATGTTCAAGGAGATCCATAATTTCGGGCTGAAATTTCCATCCCTGCTCCCAGTACCAACTGGTAGGCCCAATCCAATGCTGACCCAACCCAACCCGAATTTATCTTAAGGACTCGCGCCAGGTTAGGCTAGAAAAATCCCGAATTGAGACTAGTTTGGTTAGGTGCAAGTTGAGAGAAGAGGTTGCGTTGTGTTAGGATTAGCCCTCAACCTGACCCAATCTACCTAAATTGCAGCCCTATTAAAAATTAGTGCCAAAATCCTAGCTAAGGCAACTTATAGGCTGCAAAGAGGCCTTCTATGAAACCTAAAGCAGCAGCTAGCAAATAAGAAAACCTTTCTTATTTACTGTTGATTATGGCCTTGCAACTAGGGGGCAACTCTGAAAAATTCCCCACGTCACTGAATATTCAAATTAGAAGTCAAATACTAAAATTAAAATGCAGTTCCATAGAACATAGGTTGACACAAGTCCCATGAAGTGCAGCATCTGGAAATTGATCCAATGTAACAATTATCAAATTGACCCCTAGTAACAGAATTGTTATAACTCAAATAAAATCCATGTAAACGTCATTCAAGCAGAAGAACAGGTAAATGTAGTATTCTTCAGTTTTTTAGATGTTTGGCGAATTCAGCATCTATGTGCTTGCCAAAGCAACACTAAAGGGGCGAAAATGGATTAGAAAATATCCATTAGGTCTATTTCCACATCCAAATCTATAAGGATATGGATATAAATTCTAGCAGCCAACTTGTATCCATATTACTATTGTACCAATCAAAGAAAAGCATCTTCAAACATGGAAATAAATTTTAACATCCAATTAATACCCGTTTCCATATTTACATTCATCATAAAAATGCATATGAATATGGATATATTAATATCTAGTCCATATCCTATCCATTTTCAGCCCTACTTGCTGCATGATTCTCTCCTTCACTAATATTGGTCTTATAACAACGAAAGTATCTGTCACACCCTAATCTTTAATTGAACTGAGTGCATGACAGGACACATAAACCCTTGGAGGATATGCAGCCATGCCATGCACCCAATCCAAACAAAGATTGGGATGTGAAAGTATCCTCCAAAAACTTCAACATAGATTTTGAATCATAGGCTCCATAATATGTCATACTGGGGCATACCACCCCATATTGGGCATACCATTCCACAATGGTATAGAACCAAGACTTGGTGTAAGCTGAACCAACCCATATACCAGACATACTAACACTGTACTAGTATGGTACTGGTATAAAATTCTAGAGCAGCTGACTTGAAAAAAAAATCATTATTTAGAAAAAAGTCGGTCTTAATCACCCTCTATATTTGCTAAATAATAGCAAAACTATAATCTTCTGTTGCTCACCTAAAATTCTGGCATAAAAACAAATCAAAACAGTCTTATCATGCAAAGCACTAGCAACCATATTGTATATAGTGTGAAATATCACCAATAACATCACATCCACCTTATATGCACCATCCAACCACATT
Organism: Calamus simplicifolius; assembly: GCA_900491605.1. Classification (NCBI taxonomy): domain Eukaryota; kingdom Viridiplantae; phylum Streptophyta; class Magnoliopsida; order Arecales; family Arecaceae; genus Calamus; species Calamus simplicifolius. Next base: position 1,267,143 of record UESW01003918.1, on the reverse strand, counting down.
TTCATGATCTGCCTGTAGCATCCATGTAAGGCATGAGAAAGTCACATGGATTACAAGAAAAAAATAAACGCTATTGATCAGGTAGTAAAATATATACAAATTATACCATCACTGTCTGTATTAGCTCTGCCCATATTCCTGGGAAACTTTAGCAGTTAAAGATTAACTGCATAACAAAGTAATGTCATGACACATACAGATATCAAGATTGGCATAGAGAATAAAAGAATAGTTGGCAGTCCATAATCATGTGATTGCACACATTAAGAATAAAAATATGCCAAGGTATCTGCAACATAATTTAGAACAAAAAAAATGATAAGCGTTAAGGCAAATATCATGTGCAAATTGCAGCTACAACAAAAGTTTGTAAACTAGTGGACTTTACCGGAATTTAGGCTGGTCAAGATTACTGCCACATGCTATGAATTCCACAGGTTTACCAGCCTCGAAAATAGTAGGATATACAAAATGAAGCCTTGGGACTTGCACCTCCATCCTGAAGCTATTTAACAATGTCCCATCTAAATTCATGAGCAAAATAATCTTAGACACCATTAGAGAACTATAAATCACTTTCTATCAAGATTCAAGCACAATTCTTTGGGATGAGATGTAGAAACCAATTACTGATGATAAATTCCAACCTTGAGATGTCAGCATGCTTGTATGGTGACAGATATGCCTCTTGAAAGTTACCAATGCCAGCTAATAAATTCATCTTTAAAACTCAACATTTGCTAAAAGCAAAGAATGCTAAACCAACCGGTTCGGAGTAAGCTCAATTGTACCAACCAGAAACGGAGATGGTTCGCCTATTTAAATCGGCAAGCTTTATTGGGTCCACTATTGGGTTCAGGTTCAACCTGGTTAAAAAAAGGGTTCACTATTAAAAATATCATCCAATTATTCACCCCTTTCGACATTCGTTCGATGCATGGAGAGGAAACCTTATGTTTCCTTTTGCCCAATTTCCCTCATGGCTAGGGTTTCATCATTCCAATGGTTTCATTTTCCGACATCAATCAAATGGCATCTAGCTTTGTTTCAGGTATCGATCAAGGACAGTGGCCAACAAGCAGGTGCACATTGCCCTTCCCCTCCCAATTCACATTTCATCCCTTTACTTCCAACTGTTCTGCTCTTCTGAAGCTTCCCGTTAGGATTCTTGCATCATCTCTCTCCCCCCTTTCTGATCTCACTTATCCTTTCTCACTCTCTTTTTTTCCTTCCAGTTCTTTTGGTTACTCTACTCTTGTCCTCCGGTTGCTTGTTTCCTTTTGGTATGATACCAGTTTGGTACGATACGTAGCCATACCAACCCATACCAGTGGCCGACCATAACACAAAGCTAGTACGGTAAGGCAAACCTTAATTAAAAGCATATAATGAGGCAGTAATGATTATTGCAATTAGTGTTGGTCTACAAAACTAGTATGGCTGCCACCTAAGCAGCCACTTTAATGTTTTCATCGAGTTTGACTAATGAGGATGGGATTATTTATGAATTAGTACTATTTTTTTTTCCAAGTTGGTTAGTTTCTGTAGATCTTCTACATCTTATTTTATATGTCATGTTTCTTTTTTTAAAAGGCAGCCCTAAGGCTCCCTCCATTACAAGGCCTAGAAAGAGTTAGACATACGTAATCTTACTCCCGAATAAAGAAAGGCTGTTTTCATGTTTCAAACCCATGACCTCCAGGTCATAATAAAGCATTTTTTTCTTTTTTCTGGATCACGACTCCCCATTTTTATTATACTATCATCTAGCATGTCAAAACATGCATGAGCCAAAGGTAGTGGATGAGAGATAAATGATCTAATCCCTATTAGATTATTGATTTAGTGAAAATGTTATAATTATAATTATATAGACTACTCTAATAATAAAGTTTCACCCCAATTACTTAACTACCAGCAAACAATATATATATATTTATCTTGTATAAAGAAGATGATTATTTGAGTAAAGCATATATCATAGGGAAAGAAAGCAATATAATGAGCATGTAAAGTCTGAAAGTTGCAGCATTCAAAAAATATGTATGGCATATTGTTTTGCATAAACAATTGGCAAACATTAAAAAGAAGGGGGAAAAAGCTAGGAAGAGGTTATAGAATACCTTTTTCCCTTACTCATCATCAAATAGCATTTTTAGTGTTTGAGAGGTTGCTCACACATTATGCTTTTAAGCACAATCATAGTCATCAAAACTGAACCGGTCATTGCCCGAACATTTCAATGGTCCAAACCAATGGGCCAATCATCGAACCGCATAAATAATTAAAATACAATTAAAATTAAAAAAGATGATCCATAATGATAAATACAGTTAATTTCCCTATAACTTTAAAATTTAAATCATTAAAATTAAGCTATTCAAACTACAATAAAATATAATATCCGCACTAATACTTGAAATTAATCTCAAATGTCTTAAAAATGATAAGGCTTAAAATCTTCCAGATCGGTGAGAGAGAGAGAGAGAGAGAGAGAGAGATGGCAGAGAACCAAATTGGTTAAAGAAGAGGGAAAGGAAAATTTAGACCTAAAAGACAAAAGTCCCGAAAAAGTAACTGATATTTAAATTATATTGGTTAAAGCCCTTAAAAATAGCATTGATACTTAAATTATATTAGTTAAAAAAGAGTAATTTGAAAGGGCACAAAGAAACTGGTATGAGTCAATAAAAAAAGGGGCCAATTCATCTAGATTTGATCGGGTCAATTACACAACTAGTTCAATTAAAAAACTGGATCGCTCAAGAGTTCAGTTCAATAGTCTGACCAACCGATTGACTCAGAGTTTTATAACTACGAGCATAATCCTATACCCCCCCACCAACCACAAAAAAAAAAAAAACGATACTCTCTATATATATTTTTACTCTATTTATCCTCCGTGACCTAGGTAAGTTTTAACCTTTCTCCAACTGTTATACACATTTTCAAGTTATCATATCTCAAGTATTATCATTTACAAAACAAAGTTATAAGATTATGATATTGTGATATGCTATGTATTGACTAAGTAGGAAAAAATGGAAAATTACACTATCTGACCAACATGATACGATATCGTAATTTACAAAACTTCATGTGCTTGTTATAAGACCCCCCATAGTTATTGTTATTGACCGTCACAATAGAACAACATCATTGTTTGCCTAGAAATATGGCTATCATGAGTGTTTGCTGACTACTTGATGATCGTTATGGCTATTTAAGGGCCTTTTATGTTTGTACTAAACTTTGTAAAATATAGCAGGGACCATTAAAAAATCACTATAATAGCTATTGACATTTTTTTTTGTACCAAGAGTTTGGCTTCTAATAGTGGTGCTCCCATATTTTTCCAAAAAATGGCAATTTAAATAATAAATATCTCTAAATAAAAAATCTAAACTAAGTTGGGTCATCCTACTTGATATTACTGCTTATAAAGGTGCCAAACAAACTACTGACCCTTTAAGGTTAGCAGCATGTACTTGTGTCTCCCTTGTTCTGACTTGATTGATCAAGAACCAATTTAAAATTCAATTGCAATCAATCAAATTAAGTAACTGTTGCTAAGCTAATAGTTTTTTTGGATTGCATTAAGCCAGAACTCCAAAATGAAGACTGACTCAGACTCAAAGTCTAAGCTAGTAGATTGAGAACTCAGTATTTAACATGCCCATGGCCCCCATCTAGATCATATATACTACATAATTAAAATATTCCAAACAAGTATTTGATTAGTTAAAAAGGTATTTATATCAAGTAAATAAAACAGATGCACCATATTTTGCCCATCTATATTTATATCAAGTATATAGACCACGGAAAAGTTCATAGAGTTTCAGCTTCAACCATTTCAGAAGTTCCACTCCAAGTTTCACAATTTCAGTCAAAAAATTGAGGAAAAAAAATCTAGGAATTCAAAAAAGAAAAAAAAAAAGAAGAAACCAAAGAAAGTTATAACATGACATTTCTAAGTATTTTGCACTATATAAACTCTTTATTGTGTAGTTTCAACGATAATAGGCTGTTGTTGATACTGCGACAAGTGAAAGTCCACTGCTGACATATTATAAATAAAATATGCTAATATATGATACATCCTTCTTGAATTTCAGATGTTAGAAAATTCATTAATTTATCAATTTTCAGAATTTTAGTTATGAGTGCATTCAAATTTCCTTGTTTTTCCAGAAGAAGTCACAAATACATTTGAATTCTCATTTTTTTGTAGTTAAATGTTATTTAATGATTTGTATGCAGTTAAAAAATGTTATTTCTTTCAAATAGCTACTCAAATTAGTCTTTGCAACATGTTGGAAAAAGGATCTTTTTTTGGACGCCTCAGACAATCAAGATTATGTCATTATCTACCCCAACATTTAATTCAAGAAAAAGAAAGAAAAATCATTGGAAATTAATGTTATAAAATATGAACTTAATAAATTAAAAAAAATCCAAATATAGTTCTAAACACCAAAATAATGCTTAAGAGAAGTATGCATTGCTAGTTTCAGTCAGTTTTGGCCAAAACTAGCTGAAACCATCAAAATCAAACAATTTCAGTCAAAACTAGCTGGAACCACCGAAACTAACTGAAACCTGAAATTTGGGGGTCAGTTTTAAGTTCAGTCTCATCAAAATCAATCAGTTTTAGCTTAAAAAAAGTAAACAACCATGTTAGAAACAATATTTCAAGTTGCATAATACTTCAATGCTAATAAGCCTAATCATATATAAAAAAGGAGGAATAATTAAGCAAGGATGAAGCGATCAACATTATAAAGATAAAATAAAGGATAAATGGACATTATCTATCCAAACTGACAGAGTGATGACATACCTTCTAAAACTTGAATAATGATGTTATTGAGATAAATATGAATGTTGCCTCTTCTTGAAAACAAACTTTCAGGTACGCATACCAAGTCTTTTACATAGCGAGCTGCATCTTGAGACAACTGTATAGAGCTCAAATAAACCATATAAGAATATTCAGAATATTGCAATTAGGTAGGTGATGCTGCTCTCAAACTGTGGAATTTGGACCACTCAACGAATAGATGAGCAAGAGAATACTGGATTTAATTTCATCATATAAGCCTCTAGAACAAGTTTGAAACAACAGAAGTCTTGTTCTATTAGTGGAAGACCAACCAAGCAGGCCCACAAAATTAACTGCCCACTTAATAATACTGCTACAATAAATAGCAGTTCAAAAACATAAGAGATCTATACAAAAGCTAGCTATTATAACAAGACATGATAACTTTAAGGCTGGATTTGGTTTTCAAATAAATCAGGATAAAGTGGGCTGGAAGGGGGAAGATAAACCAAATAAGGTGGCTTTTTGTGAATACAGTAACTCCAGTCAACATAGGATAACCAGCTTTTGCAGAACAAATCAATTTCTTATTCATCAATTTTTATGAGATGTTATTCTTCTCTGTCCCATTTTTCATCCCATATTTTACCTTCTTAATTGTTATTTTCATCCCTCTCCATTCATTATTACTCCAGTTGCAATCAAACAACCTCATGCCCAAACCAAGGGATAAGAACATTTTTGGGGGAATAATGAGGAATAGGGATAGCTATCCACCTATCCACCCATTCCCCATTCCACAACCAATTAGGGTCGCGTTATATTTGGACTTTGTGATGTGTCATAAAATTCTCCAATTATGTATCTTAAATACCACTTGCCACATATTGAGGATGGCACCTATTTCCTTGTTGCCATGTAGCAGGGAGTTAGATTAGCATCTGCCCAAATTTTTTTTATACACTGCCTCTTTTTCCCACATGGCACAAAATCATATCACCATGTGTCCCATACTCTAATAATAATCCACCTCCCTGCTACATGGGTTGTAATTAAATTGTGACAATTCCGAAGTTTCTTAGATGAACCACTCTTGCTAGGTGACTTAGAAGGCAAAAAGCCATGTATCAATTCTTCAATGTAGCACAAGTGAAAAAAATCATGTGGCTAGGGATATAAACAATCCAAGCTGCTGATGAGCAACTCTGAATCAACTCAACTGAAGCTCAGCTCAATTAGAAAATTAGCATAACTCAAATAGTTTTTTGGAGCTTGGCTCTTAAATGAGCCGAGCCTAAACAGGGTTAGTCTAGAGAACCAAAGAGAAGCTAGGCTCAGCACATTACAAGCTCGACTTAGAGCTTATATGAGCCAAGCTTAAACATGGCATGTCAAGCTAAGCTCAAGCTGGGCTCGTGCAGCTCCCCTTATATTTCAAGCCAAGTGCAAACAGTGCGATACTTGGCTCAGCTCAGCTTGTACACATGGCAAGCTAGTCATTACCAAGACCACCACTTGGTGACCACCCTGCCCTCCAAGTCTACAAACAAGAAGGGGAAGGAGGTGATGCTGAAATGTGCCCATATGTAACTCCCCTAACTGCCATTCAAGAAGAAAGTTCAGGGCAGGAAGGGAAAAGAAAGCTACTTTGGCATTTTGCTTTGACTTCTCCTTGTGACCTAGGTGAAAGTCCCAAGCCTCCATGCCTATGGACTTATATCTTATTATTTTGTTTTCTTTAATATATATGCAGCATTCTTTCATGGATTACAAGTCAAATTCGTGAAACTGAGTGCTCTTTATAAAAGATATAATTATTGAGTTTTGGTCCTAAGACTTGAAAGTATGGTCCCCACAAATTTGTTATTCTGTCTAATTCAGAAAATGCCAAGCCTTTGAAAGAGATCCATTTTCATGATTGAACCCATCGCCTGAAAGATGGAGTTAAGACCTTTGATGAGTGTGGTCTCATCAAAAGGCATCATCCAATTGAGATTTCTATTTACGTTTGGACCTAAAGTTCAGAATGGTGTTTACTATGATGCCTAAATAAATGTGGTCTATTTGGACAAAATCTAGACATTGAATGGCTGGCTACAATCAGGCATTTTAAGGCTACCATCCACAAGAGGCTTGACCATTTTTCCCAGCATCACCCTTCTATTTGGCAAAGCCTATATATGCTGTTGGCTATTATTTGGCTGTCATCCATTTAACCAGCTTGATGAAAGAACTCCACTTCAATCCAGATCTGCTTGGTCTATGCTCCTCTTGTTTCCAAATTTGAGTCCCTCCACTTTGTCGCACATCAAAAACACATCTCAGTATACACTTGGTTACTTGTAAGCAACCCAAGATTTATCACACAAATTCTATCTCTGCTATTCTTGCACGCATGTAATCTTTTTACCACATAGAAGTATGCCAGCAAATTAAAGGAGTTCCTATTGAGGTATTGAAAGGCAGAAAAAGGATGGGAAAAGAAAAAAGGATAGCCAAAAATATTGGACCGCATTGAAGATTACCTTGCACCTATTGTTATTATTGTTGGTCATTAGCCTCATAGTGTTCTTGTCCTTTAAGACAACTTCACCTGAGGTTTTTATGGTCTATGCCCTCTTTCAATGAAGTTGGCTCAAATCAGCACCATTCATTGTGCGTTTTGCAAATGAACATACCAACACAACAGATATCCCATAACATTGGTCGTTAGTCAAGCAACTCTAATCCATCCTCCAAGCTACCACATATCTTATGGATGTGCACATTGCACCTAATTCGTTGCATAAAACTCTCATGCATATAACAAAGCTACTTCTATAGCTGTCTTTAAGAAGCATTAGCATATCAAAATATCAGATACTAATTACTAATGTGCAATTAATGCATAAAAACAGTACAAGGTAATTTAATATTTTATTGTCATCATGCTAAAGACAACTGATGCATAGTTTCAAATAATGGTGCAAAATGAGATAATTTGTTAGAAGCATAACAATTTGATTTTGGACACAATTAGTGGAGGAAAAATCAAGGATCCTACCATCCTAATAATGAATCGAGGACACTTGATGTTCTTCAGGGGGGAAATTCTTTAAGAGAGGGAACGCCTATTACCTTCTCCCACATGAAACTTGGCATAGCTATGAATACAGTCAACATGGTACATCCTGGACGGATATAACCCTCCAACTCAACTGGCATACTTGCCAACCACTGAAATATCTGCACATTCAGAACACAAGACCAATTAGATGACCTTAGCAACTCCTAGAAAAAACAACTATTTCCTTTACAACATTAAATTGCAATTATAATTTTCTAAAAGTACTTGGTGGCGAAGTCGTCGAGGAAACTCTGGGGTTCCAATCATAAAGCTTGAATGATACACGGCCTGTCGGACACTACAAACATGCAATGCATCATTTTCTTCATAAAACAGGATCAAGCATGATATTACTGTCATACATGAATAGAACTAGATAAGGCATTAACAGGTGAAAGTATGAGCTGAAGGATGAAATAGGAACCTACCGCAGATGAATAAGCACTCTTATTGTCACAAAATGTTGAGAGGGCAGATTTGGAATTATCAATTTTTTCTTCTATCTGGGCTTCGTCTGATGTAGTGAAAGACATGATGTGTTGCTACGAACATTATTAAAACAACTAAGAGAATGAAATGGAGAACCGTGCCCATTTTCAGACTCTAATAATGTATCTCCCTCCCTCTTGTTGCTTACAGCTGTCTCAACTGTACCACATGCGAAACTATCTAAGATCTCTGAACAAAATACAGAAGCACGCAAAAATAAATAAGAAAGATGTCTGTACAGTGAATATCATTTTCAAAGATGATTAGCACAGCCAAGTTAATACAGACTGGTTTTTAAACAAGATAGGGCCCAAACAAGCACATGACAGATGGAAAACATCTAAAGCACTTGCTGCCAGAACTATAGTAGTATATAAAAGGCACATCAATCTAAACCTAATTTTGGTTCATAAAAAAAGCATGTAGTGAACATTTTCTTGAAAGAGCTTTTCTTAAGCCTTTGTCTAAACAAAAGTAAATTCGGTCTAAAAAGGTATCTATCATCTTGGCAAACTTTAGATGAATTTAGACCTTTTACGGTTAGCACCAAGATGTATGCCAGATGGCATTAATTTGTTCTTTAGTGGCATGAGAGGTAAATGATGTGCTTACCACAAATATGAATGTGTAGAAAATGGATTGAAGTATCACATGCCACTCCTATGCCAGCCACAATAATGGCAAGGTGCAATACCAATATACATAACACCAGGGCATGGCAAAAGAAAGGGTATGCATCAATCCATGCCAGTTATCCCAGTCCATGCCAATAGGCAAACTCAAATGGACTGCACACAAGACAGAACACTGCGTTGCTAACAATGTACATACACCTATCCTGATTTAAAAACCCTAAACCTTGCTATGTGGAAACCTAACTATAGATTCTAGCCTACATCAATTGTTCTAAATTTCAAGATGATTCAAAGTGGCTGAGAGATCATTACAACATACAAGGTTCATGATGAAGTAATGGCCTTTTATGCATTAAGCATGCTCAGAGAGTAGTGCAAGATTGCTCTTTGTTTGGATGCTAAAAAGGGTCCCAAAATACGGTATCTCAACCTGCTCAGTGGATGATATCACCAACATGGACGAAGATACTAGCGAGAAAGGGTAAAGAAACTTCACAAGGAGTAAGATATACCAATATCTCAGCTATAATATATAATGAGAAGGAATTGAACGAACCAATATAGTGAAAAAAAAATCCACTATTATATAGACGTAGCTGTATATTGAAAACATAATATAAGATAATCAAAATAACATCAAAAAATATCTTCGCCACTGTATGAATGCACCTGCTGATATCTTAGAATGTATCTGATCATATCAGCTGGGATTGAAAGAAGAGGAACTAATCGAGCTACACTAGCAAGAATTAGGGCACAGAGAAAGTATATGAACATAAATTATCAAAGCAATTGTAATCTTTCAGTCCATACCAGTGAAATTTCATCTGCTAATCAGTTTTGACAGGGTCTCAAGACCACCATCCACCTTGATGCATAGTGAAAGGGTAAAAAGAAAGAAGCTTTTGAGATGGATTTCAATAGACAAAACATGTTGACAAAGTTAGACATGCAACAACTAACTAGATAATCCCCAAAATCAAGTAGCAAAAAATATGAGAAATAAGAAGTCTTTTTAATGCAAAGTCAGTAAACACAGCACATCCATGCAGTAACCTAATTGACTGATGGCATTTTAAGGCATGCATGCCTGAAAACGTCCAAAAATGCATATTATTTCTACACTTTTTCTTCAAAAGGAAATTAGGTTTATGAACTGAAAGAAAATATATAACCCAATTCAATGACTGAAAACCACAAGTCTGATGCAACAGTATCTCTGCCCAAATTTATGAGCAGAAGTGATCGGAGAACAAGTTGTACCTTTCCTAGGTTTACCAACAGAAGTGTCATCTGCTGAATGTTTCCTTGACATTCCTTATCGTTTCTACAATATCTATAAGTTCCATAGGTCTTCTCCGTCTTCGTTGTTGTGGCGCTCTAATTTTCTTCTACAACTACGCTTACCCTCATCAAAATCTGTCAATACGTGGAACCTGGAAAACAATCAAAAGAAACAATTAGTCATAGTTACCCTACACTGAAATTCCCTAAACATTACATTCTAGGAAGTACCACTAGCAAACTCCAAGTACCATTTAAACAGCACTAAAAATCCATTTCTAAACCTGTAATACATTTTAGAGGAATCTACATATATAAATCTAGAAAGCACTGACATGCTTCAATTGTATAAGGGCTTCAAAGGGCAGATTTTCCCATTTCTGAATCTAATAATAGCCTGAACTATTTCAGAATAAACTGATGAAATGACCATGACAAGGGCAAACTTGGTTTCTAACAAAGTCCTACAACATTAAATCTGTGTATATTGCCACCAGACTCATTCTGCCTTTTATCTGTAAATAAAATATTAACTTAAAATTATTTGATCATATGATGTGTTTTTAAGAATCTCATGGATCTTTTAAAGTGTAATGCCACCATAGTCTCCTACCTTCACTTATCTGCTTATACAAACTTTTAGTATCAAAATATAATTATGCAAGTCTATAACCACAACTTTCTCGTGATAGCATCAAAAGCAGTAAAAATTTCCTATTTATTCTTGAATTAAATGTTATGATACATATTATGCCTAAAATTTTCATATACGATATGTTCTATTCTCCAGTAGTTGATTCCATAAGATCTGCTTTTCTTCTATATGTTGAACTATAATCCATGACAATTGCTGCCATTTAATTAATTAAATTTCCTCTAACCAAGGATACAGACTTGTGATACATTATCTAATGGCTATTTAAAGCTGTGTTTACCTCCACCAATCATTTTAATGATGCATATGCTACACGATACTTAATATAAAAAAGCCTTCTAAGAGTTATTTGGATGCGTAAATTCCTGAAACACTGATAGCTTATTATCAGCAGTTGTCACCATCTGAATGAGATGAGAGATGATAGTCTGACTGTTGTGATGCCCTCCCAATAGTCCCACATTGGAAAATTTGAAATTGGTTGAGTGGTTTATAACCGATTAAACAAGAAGGACAAGGCACCAATTGGATCCCTTTTTGGGCTGTGGTGGCCCAAGTTGGTGTGGACCTTGTCCGTCTTGCTTTCTTGTAACAAACGGGCCCGTGGGCCCGGATCGTTACAATATGGTATCAGAGCCATGCACCAGTCGGAAGTACAGGAGCTAAGTGCCACACAGGGCAAAGTGCTACATCCATGGGGGATGGGAGCCACCTCTTGAACCTGTGGGGGCCACCTCTAGAATCCTGCCTGCTTGGTGGTTGTGATCAATTGCCTCTGGCGACGAGGACGTCGCCTCTGTAAGGGGGGTAGATTGTGATGCCCCTCCCAATAGCCCCACATTGGAAATTTGGAATTGGTTGAGTGGTTTATAACCGGTTAAACAAGAAGGACAAGGCACCAATTGAATCCCTTTTTGGGCTGTGGTGGCCCAAGTTGGTGTGGACCTTGTCCGTCTTGCTTTCTTGTAACGAAACGGGCCCGTGGGCCCGGATCGTTACAACTGTGAAGAGAGGTTGCAAAGTTCTCGCAATGGCATAACTTTCGAGAATGTATTCCTTGGAAAGCTGATACCTATCCCTAATATTTAGAGATTTGCGAGCCACGAGGTTCCCCGATCAGGGAAAAATCCACTCTTTACCCTGCTACATTATCTCCTCTCTTAACTATAAAAGGAATATTACATGTACAACCTACGCAGGTATCCAAACAGCTCATTATGTCACCCTGTGATAAGCCATGGCCTTCCAACATTGAATTCCTTTAATAGGATCGTTCAAAATATCTTGTCCCTATCGTTCTCAATCTCCTTTTCATTTTCTTCACCCTTTTCTTATTATTGATATCTGTATAATATCCAAAACCTAATGCATAGTCAGATATGTGGATAGATCTTAGCATAAACTTCAACAATCCCACCCATAATGATGATCAGCTAGTCCGATTAATCAATCACATTAAATCATATCTAAAATCCTTCAAGTTTGCAAAGTGCCACTTCATTTCCCTTTTCCTTTTAGTCACAAACCCATTCTCAAAATACTTGGCTACCCAGTTACCATAGAATTAAGAATTCTAACTTCCCTCTTTCCCTTCCCCTAGGTTTGAACCTTAAGTAGATTGGACATTAAGGGCACTTTTTGTTCTTTGCATACCATGTTCACAAGTAACTTCCATGAGGTGGAACCTAGTCAGGGAGAAAACAGTAGCAGGTTTGAGACTAGGGAGGATCAAGGTCCCAGAATCTTGCAAAAGATTAAAGTTAACGTTTTGGTGGCCTTTCATATCCCTCAAATCTGGATCATGGAATCCAAAACGTTAACTTTAATCTTGAAAGATTAAAGTTAACGTTTTGGTGGCCTTTCATATCCCTCAAAATCTTGGATCATGGAATCCAAAGACTTCCCTGATTCCCATAATTCTTGTCCTCACCCGTTCATGTCAACCATCTCCTAGTCATGTAGAAAGGGCCCCTAAATACACCCAGTCCCCCCCCCCAAAAAAAAAAAAAAAAAAACTACATCTTGCTCCAGCTTCTTGATCATAACTCTAAATTCCAACTCTTAAAAGAGTTTCTTTCTAAGTCCCATTCTATTTGCCATATATCATATCTTTAGCCTTACCAGTATTACATCACAAATATGCATGTTAGAATGTCAGTCGGCAGATTTAGCATTCAGTTAGACAGCTGAGAGCTTGCTGATTACAACAACAATGCAAACTTGACAAAGTTCAGACATTTATGGTTCAATGTATTGTTACAAACCATCATTCAGTAAGTTATATGACAACTAACAGTAATAATTATGGATTTATCTTCTATTGCATTATCTTACTTTCTTGTGTCTTTGGATAGGGTGCAACTTGGGCTGGTTTTGATCCAAACCTGATCCAGTATAACTAATAATTTAGGTCAAGTCGGGTTAACATATACCTACCTTGGGCTAGAATGTGTCACATGATTCAAGTTAGATTGGGTTGGAGTTGGAGACATAGTCAGCTTGAACTAAATGCAATCTAATACAAACTCAACCAATAATTCCATAACAAGGTAAGTTGATTGAAACTGCTTTACAGAATTTCCTTTTTTGATTCTCAATACCTTCTTCTTCAAGGTCATAATGTCTCTACTAAGCATAAACTTTAAATACTGAGACCTAAAAAACATACTTTTGACAACCCCAAATCCACTCCTTATGTGGCAGGCCCC
>UESW01003918.1:1192516-1251773 GCA_900491605.1 Calamus simplicifolius | reverse complement strand
AAATAACTTACATTTTGAACTAATCGATCCATTCATTATCATAATATATCAATTATTTTATTAATTTTAATAATTTTATTAAATATTAAAATATAATAAATAAATTATGATAATTGAAAGTTTAAGAATCAAAAAATTTAAATAAATATTTAAAGATTAAAAATATATTTTAATCTTAAAAAATTTAAATCTAGTATCTTCAATTTATATATAAATACTTTGATTTAGGGGTATTTTAGGTATTTTGAAAATTTTTAATAGATTTGATTTAATATAAATTTGATTTAGGGGTATTTTAAAAATTTGATGTTATATGACCGATAATCTGTTTGCCTTACCACACAGTATCAATATTTCACACACACTAGCCCAAGAGACACCTTATTGCTGATAGATACATGAAAGATATAAGGGATATTGCTTATTTTTGATATGTGCTGCTGAACGGTGGCACATAGAAACACATTGTTGCTTATAGATTGATGAAGATATAAGGTTGCATTTGGTGCATTGCCGGCAATCCTGAATGGTAATATAGATTATCTACAAGATAGATTACCACTGGATGGATTGCCAACAAGGTTGATTACTGTGTTTGATATACATACGTAATGATATGAGATAACCTTCTTCCATTTCTCCTCCCTTAATGATTTCATTTATTTATTATTGTTTCCAAGGGTGGCAAATTATGTATCATTGCTCTCGGATCGTTAAAGTTTAGGAAGCTCTGTGCTCCTTTAAAATGTATCAAGAACTTTGAAGTTTCTCAGATTCTTTAGTTTGATTTTGTGCATAGGGTGCTATGGGCCAAATATTAGGCAGAATGTGGTAGCTGACAGGCCTTCACCTGTAGAGCTGGATGTGATTCCCTTGAAGATAATATTGATTTGTTAATTATTGCCATTGATGCTGTGGGCGTAAAATTAGAAATGAGCTGAAAAATGCAGCAAATCCTTCCTATGGTGATTGACTAAAATTTAAAAAAAAAAAAAAAAAAAAAAAAAAAGGGAGAAACAGGGGACACCTGTGGGCCGGGTGGGACTGGGTTTGGGCCTTGTTGGGCCGGCTCATGAGACACTTTTGAGTTGATTTTTGGGATCAGTATTGGGCCGGGATTGGAAAAGAAAATATAGCCCAGATCATTGTTGATCCTAGTTTCTTAGGATTTTTATTCCCCTTTGGGCGTATATATTAAGAGATATTCGAGCCCAAAGTTGGGCCCATGATTAGTTTGGGTAGAATTTAAGGTCACATTATTATTCAAATTTAGAGATTAATTATGTAAAATGATGCTATAGGTACTCAGATGTCCAAATAGCTGGTTTACAGTTTGGAATAGTTACTATGGTAAGTAAGCCAATTATCATGATTTCATAAATTATTTAATTTATAAATCTTTGGATTTATAGCTGTATACATATTTATGAAATGAGAGGAAAATGGAGTTTCATTATATTGACTATTTTGAATTAGTAATAGTATCATGAGTTTACAAATAAGTATTTGCTATGATTATTACAGCTGGTAATATTTTGCAAAGTAATAGCTTTATATGTATGTGCAAAAGATGAAGTATATGCTTATTTTGACTTTGCAAATATAATGGTACTATTGATATGTCGATATGCAATTGTTAATAATGTTCAAACCACTGTATATGTGATGTGGCTATGATTATTACAGCTGGTAATATTTTGCAAAGTAATGGCTTTATATGTATGTGCAAAAGATAAAGTATATGCTTATTTTAACTTTGCAAATATAATGGTACTATTGATATGTCTATATGCAATTTTTAATAATGTTCAAAGCACTATATATGTGATGTGGCTATGATTATTACAGCTGATAATATTTTGTAAAGTAATGGCTTTATATGTATATGCAAATATGAGAATATGATTACTTTGACCTTGCAAAATGTTGGTACTATGGAGATAATTATATGTAATTTGCTAATAATGTAAACAATTTATATGTGATGTGGGAAGCTTATGCTTTGATAATGCATGATATGTTACAGTAATTATGATGATGATATTGAGATATACTTATATGTCATCGCGGTTCTCATATGATGTGATGATGTGAAATACCAAGTGATACGGGACCCATCTCCACAGAAAAGATATGTGGAGGACACACATTGTAGAGTATGTGTGATTGATTATGATATATGGCATAACGTGATATCAGAACCCTTCCTTTTAGGGGACATTTAAGAGTGATACACCAGTTGGGTATTGTAGGCCGTAGGACACATAAGAAGTGGTAATTATATAAATACAGTGGTTATTTATATTGCATATTTTGTATTTATTGTATAATTTAGCTTCCAAAATTACTTTGAGAAAATGATATGCATATTCTGATAATATGAAAGTGTATTTAAAATTGAAAGCTTTTACATGTAAATGATTTGATAATATCTTAAAATGATGAAATGATTATATTATATATATAAGCTTACTGAGTGTGATCTCATTTATATTATTATCTATGTATATCAAACACATAATCAACATTACTGGCAATCCATCCAGTAGTAATCTATCTTGTAATAGATAATCATATTACCATTCGGAATTGCCGACAATGCACCAAATGCAACCTATATCTTTCATGCAATCTATAAGCAACAATGTGTTTATGTGTCTCTTTGTGCTAGTGTGCGTGTGCGGCGGTATTCAGCATGGTACATTATAAAATAAGCAACATAAGAAGAATAGCTGATATTTGAAACATGTTTTATATCACATCATAAACAAAATTTCTATAAGCAAAGAAAACAGAAGGTAGAAAATTGGATCACCGTGATGGGCATGTTTTTTTTTTTTTTTGTCAAAAAAAAAAAAGAACTCTAGAATTTCAGATGAAAGATTCCTTTTTTACTCTTTGTAATATTTTTTTTTTTCCACTCAACCAGCGCCACGTAGCGCTCTGCATGGCCGCAAATTATCATCTTTCCCAAAGTGTAAAGATAATTTTTAAAGTTTAGATTCTGCTAGTCAAGAGCTCATAGAAAGAACCATAAGTTTTTATGTGCAAACTACTACATGATAAGGAAAGAAACGAATAAAGAATCCATAGCCAACTTACTTGCCACACTGTTGACAGTACCGCTTGGTCTCCCCACCAAGAGCCACCGACGGAGCATAGGCACACCGGAGACACACCCGGTGGCGCTGATGGTACCCCTTGAGCTGGCTGATGTCGACCTCGCACCCCGGCACCTGACACCGAAGAGGCCCTATCGACAGGGGGCCCATCCTCGCCCGCTTCTTTCCCTTGCTACTCTCCGCTCCGCCACCGCCACCTCCTGCTCCTCCCCCTCGTCCTCCGCCGCCCCCTCCGCCTCCGGGCACGAGCAAGGGATCCGCCCCTCCAAGTAATTCGTGCAGACCACCCTCGGGTCCCGCTTCCGGATGCGATCCACGCTGCCAGCAGCACGAAACGGAGGGAGCGGTGGCGCCGAAGCCGCCTCTGGAGGGAAGTTTTCCGGGCCGCCCCAGGGGAGGAAGAGCGGGTCGTCGTCGTAGATGGTGAAATCCAGCAGGCCTCCCCATTCCAAGGCGGCCGTCTCCGTCGTCGTCACCGACGCCGCCGTTGGCGCCGGTCCTTCTCCCTCCACGGCCTCCAAAATCTCCATTTCTGAAACCCTACACCTAGGGTACGAAGAACGAGAGAAGAATGGAAGCAATTTTCTTCTTCCTTAGCGAGAGAAGTCGCGGAGGAGCCGTCGCTGGTATTGTTTTGACTCTTTTGAGACGAGGGCGGGGAGATTAGAACCGGTGGGCGAGCAACTCTATTCTGAAACTATTATCGTAAAGATGCTATGCGACTAACAATCTGCCGTCGAAAAAAATTTCTAACGGCAGATTCAGTTCCCGCATATAAATTTCTGCGAGGAGAGATATCGAGACGGCAGGGCCGTCCATTTGGTGCGACCTGTGTCTCGAGAGTTAGATAGAGGTTGGACGGGGGGCCCACGATTTGGGTACAGCATGTCGACATTGTTCGGAATATAATATTCGGCATGAATATGATATTCCAATTGACGGTGACTCAAGGAGACCCATGACTCACGCCGCTATCCGCTTTATTATGTCAAGCTTAGACACGTTTGTACGTTGCGTGATCTATTTATGGCCGTTGGATTCTGGTTGTCAGGTTGATGGATTCAGACGTTCGGATAAAAAAATAAGGGTCGGTGGAAGGTGACGCAAGATCAGGCCGCGGGAGGGCGCCAATTTTGCTTGGTGCAAGATCAGCTGTATGTTTCTGACAGCAACATTGGTGTTAGAACCAATGGGATCCCTTGTTTATTGGTGCACCACTGATAAAGTCTAGCTGGGCGAAACTTGCTAGGGTTGCACGTTGTTTGTGTTTGGAGAGAGCATCTGATTGTTTGGTGTACGGTCACCAACGGGGATTTGGCTTAGGATCTGGATTGGCACGGGAGATCGTGTCATGTTAAAAATGGCGCGTGGGCGACACGTACCCTGTATTATTTAATTTACAATTGGGTAATTAGTGGACTTAAATACTTATTAAATTAAATGAGAGAGGACAAAGGAGTGGTGACATCCCGCTGTTGACAACGTGGGCGATGCAGTTAAGGTGCAAGTTGGCCAACACCACTTGCGTTGGGAAATCAAAAATCTCCAAAGTGCAACTTAGCCCATTAAATTTTGGCATGTTTAAGTTCAATTTTAGTCTAAAATATGCTCCCCACCCTCGATCATTGACACAATTTTTTTTCAATTGTTATAATAAGACTGTAGAATAGTGGCAAATATAGTCGCATTATGAATAGTAGCCCCTACCTAGAAAAATATAGTCATCAGCAAACAATAGGTAAGAAATCGAGGGCCCTAGAGGCCACACTGTAGGGGACTAAATAAGAGCCCAGCTATGCCTAATGTAGAGCCCAAGATAACGCATTAGCTGAGAGTACAAACAGAAATGGGAAAGAGGGCATTCCTGCCTCAACCTAACCTCAGAATGGAAGAAATTAGTCTGGCCACCATTAATGAGAAGAGAGAAGGATGGTCGGTGAACATAAGCCATGATCCAATCAATAAATAGCTCCTCAAACCCAAACTCATGAAGAGTACGGTTCAAGAAATCCCAGTTCAATCTATCATATGCTCTCTCCATATCCAGCTTGACGGCCATAAGATACTGATGACCAGAGGCTATCCGAAGGTCATGCATGAACTCCTGAGCTAATAGAACGTTATCTAAGTAGTGCAAAGACTGATAGGCTGAAAGTGCTGAGGAATGGAAGCATCAAGCCGTTTAGGCACCAGGGTTATAAAGGTCCGAATCCACTCCGAAAGAATAGCTTTCAACTGAAAGACAAGCTGGATCGCCTGCACAACTTCCTGACCCAAAATACTCCAATAGTGACGAAAGAACAATGGAGGAAATCTATCATGCCCTGGGGACTTATCAGCACCGAGATCCCATAAAGCCATCCAAATATCCTCCGCAGTAATTGACCTGATAAGACGGTCGTTCTCCGTAGCAGTGACTTTATTGGGGGTCAAAATAGGGTAGGCAGGGAATCCATCACATGTATGCTCAGTCCATCTAGACTGAAAGAAATGAAAAAGCTAATCCCTAATCACCTGAGTGTCCTCCTGAAACTATCCCTTGTCATCAGTTAAACGCCTGATACGGTTAATTGCACGACGTTTAAGGGTGGCCTGATGAACAAATCTAGTATTACAATCCCCTTTTTGGACCCACTGGATCCGGGACCTTTGCCTCAAAAAAAATTTCTGTTGCATTAGAAGGGAATGGTGGAGCGCCAAACTGGATCGAAGGAATGAAAGATCATTATCAATAAGAAAGCCTTCCTGATCCTCTTTGGCCTGGAGAGTAGAAATAATAGATTCAACCTACTCAACTTGCCCA
The DNA here is from genome assembly GCA_900491605.1 of Calamus simplicifolius. Lineage (NCBI taxonomy): Eukaryota > Viridiplantae > Streptophyta > Magnoliopsida > Arecales > Arecaceae > Calamus > Calamus simplicifolius. The sequence goes on along the minus strand of UESW01003918.1, from coordinate 1,245,848 downwards.
CAATATCCCCCACCTTCCATATGTTCCATCTGAAAAGCCTACGTCTAGCAAGAACTAGATGCCTTGATAACCGATATATAGCATTTTCTCTTATAGATAATCTCGAGACCTGAGAAATGATGGTCCGAGCAACAGAATAGGATGTCCAGAACTTCTCAAAGCGAAACTGTCGCCTCCGCTGAATAGTAACATCAGTAGATATAAGGACAGGGCAGTGATCAAAAGCAATTCTGGACAAGTGGGTGACAGTGACAGTAGGATACAACTGAAGCCAATTAGAAGTGCCAAGGTCCTATCCAGTCTTTCTCAAACTCTAGTAGATCCCCGCCGATTGTTACACCAAGTGAATTGGGACCCCTGAAATCCCAAATCGAATAGGCCAGCAACAAATATAAGGATCTGAACTCAGCTCGACCACAAATCCAGCAGAATGCCTACCCCATTTCTTCTCCAAGGCCCCCACAATGCAATTGAAATCACCGTGCCGGAGTTCCTATAAATGAGTGCACCACCAACTGGAAAGATGAGTAGTAAAAAAAAAGTGTAAGTAATAGACTATCTTGTAAGGGCAGTTCAAGTTATGGCTGAACAAAACTTTAAGCATATAAAATCTTCAAAAATTAAAATAAATTATTTATCATTGTACTTTATTTAGCTTTGGTTTTAGCTAAATCTAACTAGTATTATATTACAATAAAAAAATTTAGTTGATATCAAAGGGGTTAATTTAAAGAATTAAAAAGAAAATATTATTGAAATGACTCTATCTTTTCTCTAAGTGATTTTATCTTTGGTCCTAATGTGATTTGATTTCAACAATTTCAATTGTTTTAGCTTTTTTATTATCAAACTCATGTTCTATTTTTCTTGCAAGGAAAAAAGGATTATATATGCATCTTTATAATTTTTAACATCTGAATTTTACTAAATTGATAATAAAGAAGGTTTTTATCTTTCTTGGGATGTATACCAAATTATTAATTAATATGATATCACGCACTTGCTACTTTAATACAATGAAAATTTTAACCCTCAAATGAAGGCCCTGTTTGGTTTGTGATCCATAATACTGTTTTTGAAAAAATGGATTGTATTCAAAAATCTGAGTTATATTCTGTTGATTTTTAGTATTCGAGAATACATTTGGTTGATATTTTTGAAAACTATTTTTGAACTTAAAACAGTAAAAACTAAAATCCGCGAGTTTTAGGCATTTTGAGAATGAAAGGATAAAAATCTGGATAACATCTGAGATAAATTCGAAGAAAAACGTCGCTCCAACTTTTTCAGATTCATTCAGATTTTTAGGATCGTTTCGAAAAAGTGTTTTCGAAAATGATCCGGCCAAATGCATTTTCATGCTATGGGTTAAATTTTTTATTTTTGAAAATAAAAAATTTAACCCAAATCGGCTACCAAACGGGCCCAACATAAACCAACAAAACTCAAGATATCTAATATTCATATAGTATTTTGTTATTATTTTTTATATTTTTATTTTTTCAACAAATAACTATCAAAAGCAAAGCTTTAATAGTTCTATATGTGTTTTATTATAATAACAAAGATGTTAAGACATCATTTTCTAATATCAACTAAGATCCTAGAATATCTTGATCATTTGGCTGATGAGATACAGTAACTTGACACTGATATGGCACTAATATATTAAAGCGTTATTCTATACGATTTTAGAATTTGATGCATTATAAAATAGTGGAATAAGATTTTAAATTATTTCTATCACAACAATAATAACAACAGCAAAGCATTAATCGCAAATTACTTGGAGTCGGTTATATGAATCTTTTTTCTCTATTTTGCTCGGCTCATATTTTCTATTGGATATAAAGATTTTAAGTTTTTATTTCCTTTCATGTAATTTTTGGTGTATATGTATCTCTTTTTCCTTTTATATGTATTGATGCACTCCTTGGCATATGTATACCTTTAGGTATACATTGCAGATGTCGATCTTAATTTATTGTACATGTTTAAGCTATCTTTTAAATTATTTCTAAATCATAGACTTAGATATGAGATAAACAAAAGACTGTGTAATTAGACTAGTCACTCTTAAGTTATAAGTCCCACTAAAATGATTTTTTTTTCTATAGATTCTTTTGCATGTCTCATTACCAAATTATAAATACTTGTATCATAAATTTATCCAAAATTGTTATTATTTGGCCAAATAAAAAAAGACAATAAATGCCTACATGGATCAGCTTTATAAATTTTAAGATATTAACGACCGATACTTTGACCCCATGGCGAAAGGTTGATATCATATGCAATGGATATCCATTGTCATTGGTTGTGCTTAGATCATCCACAGTGAAGAATGAAAACTTGAAAAAGATGGAGAAGGCTGGAGAAGCGTGCAGCATAAAGTAGTAGTTTAGCAGGGGGTTCAAGCAAAGAATTTGCTTAGTGTGCCAAAGCTTGCATTTTTATCACCAATGGTTATTGCTTAACATGCTTCTTGATATTAACCAAAAAAAAGGACATCATGTATGTGTGTGTATGTATATTGCTAGATTGAACCTGTTTCTATATGATTTAGTAGTCTTTAATGACATTTTACCCTTATTTTGTCCAGTAAATTAAATAGGACACTAATGCATTGAAGCTTCTCTAGCCCATTGATTTAGATTGGGGCCTAATTTTTATATCCAATAAAAGTTTTTGGTTATAAAACAATCAATTTAAAGTACTGTACAGTTCTGTAAGCTAACATCATGGTTGATCTCCCAAAAAAAAAAAAAAAACTTTAAAAAGAAGTTTGCATTTGGGAAAAATATTAACCATACCAGACGTGAGCACAATGTATTTCTATCAAGCACTCTAACAGGCAATGATTTTCTTGCAATATTAATACTGACTTCCAAGCAGAATCTTTACTTCCATTCCAAAATTCAATGTAAGCAATTACAATTGATTCAAAGACCTAAAAATAACAAAAATTTGGATCTCGCACTGATCATGCATGACTTTTACTATCTATATTCACTTGGAAGATCAATTCGTCAGGCACCTCCTCTTACAAAAGGATTCAATCCTATCACACGCCTCGCTTAGTAGTTCTGGAGGGACTCCAAAAAAGATCCTCACCCAGTTCTTCAGGCCAATGACAAAACCTAAGTGACATTAAATTTATAATTAGTAGAGTAATAGATTTAAACTCAAGTAGATAAGCATTCTATTATTTAACTCAAACTCCCTTGGTTGCAGGTTGTCTGTCTAAAACATGTGCATTGTGTGTCATAAAATCTAGTAACACTTAGCTGTAGATCAAATTTCAACATATAGCGAACTAACTGTCAAAATGAAGATATAGGTTGGAAGCTAATTGACCACGCAGATAAAAAAGGTTTGGTGAAAAATAAGTCAAAACTCTTCAAACCATTAAATTTCTGTCTGAAACATGCCAAAATGGTCAAACGACTGAAGTACTTGTAATTCTTGAATGCGTAATAGTCCATTGCCAGTCTATTGATCTCACAACAGCAAACATAGTTCTAGTAATGTTGCTACCCTCGTCAACATTACAGGAAAAATAAGCAATCCTAGAAATAGAAGCCAAACTTATCCTAGAAACAAGCTCACATATTCTTTAGTGCTTAGCTATCCAACACAGAGAAACAGAATATTTTGGCCAAAGCTTTAAAACATGATGCATGATCTTCAGCTTCTCGATAAGTAATAGCTCGCAATAATGACTAGATAGATCCTAATCTTATAGTAAGGTTAGTAAAACCTAAATGTCAAGAACCTACTAAATTCTTGATCTTGGTAATGCCAGGCTAGATATGGCTGAGGATCATCATCACTCTACAATCTGATGCTTGCCCTAATACCAAAGTCTCAAGGATCCAAGCACTAGAACAAGGGTGAAACTTATGTGCAGTGCCTTATGGTTTGCCATGCAGTCTCCATTTGACCAGTGACATAAGTACCATCATCTCACTTTGACAAACATATCCACTTTTTATGTGGAACAGTATAGGTACCACTTGTTAACTGAAAAACTACATGATAAATACCTAAAGAACCTCACTTAAGTTTTGTTCCTAGAACAAATAGTCTATGAAGTTGAAGTGGAGCCCATACTAATAATTGTTTAGTATATGCACCTGATTGAAGATATTATCTTTTGTAACTATTGGTTGATGCCTTTGGAAACAAAACTGATTTGTTCTTTGTATCTTCATAGCATCCTTCCAGAAAGCTTCATGCTCTAGGAGGCATGATCAAGTCTTAAGCTTTACATATTGATTACGTGCAATGGCATGTTCGACTTTGAAAGCTATCGGTTCTCTTTTTCTTATGAATGAAACTTCTTATTTCCATGCAAATTTAAGCACAACACAGCAATTTTCAAATTTCAACATAGACTATCCCTTATATAGCCATAATTAGCACTAAGAATTTTCAACTTCGAACAATGATGTAGAAGGGGGACGGACCTTCAACATTTGGAGCTTTCAGTTTAGCTAGTTTTTCTAAGCAAAATACCTATTTCCATTTAGAAAGTTCATTAAATTGTATTACAATTTTCAAATTTCAACCTTCTGGTTTAACTTTAATAACAAAAAGCATATGATTATGCAACATAATCACAACTACATGCTTGATGATGAAAAGAGATATGCATATTAACCTGGTAGAACCAAGATGGATTCTTCTTTTATCAACTCCCTAGCAAAGTCCATATCATTCTCTATGCCAAGTAGAAGAGTTGTTTTAATCTCAACCTGCCAGTAAAACAAAAATATTTATCTAAGTTGATAAATAGAAAGTAAATTAAAAAGACAGATAAATGAACTAAAGCGAACCATCATGAACATGGAACCCTGAGGCCTTGAGTAGCATTGCAAGGCTTCAATTTGATCTATTCTTTATAAAGTGCTTCAGCTGAAGATTCCAATACTGTGAGGACATTATTGTGGAATTCTTCATGCGAGTTAGAAAGAATACTAGGAACTGCTGCCTGTTGTAAAAGGTCACATGAATTAGTGGTCATACCAACATGAATGAAGAAAGAGTAATAAGAGATCTTAGACAAACCTGAATTACTGAAGATGGACCTGATGTTACATTCATAAGCATCTCAATTGCCACTTTAACCTTTCACAGAGAAAGAAAGAGTAAGGCATTGCTCGGCCACATATTTCTATCAGAATTTCATGTGAATCAAGAAGATCGAGATTTATAACAGTCAATAATATCCAGACAAAGATCTTTCCTCCACAAAAAAAAAAAGAATCCAGAAAGAGAGTTAGGAAATTTGGTTATATTGATAGCTTCCATAACTAGAGTCAAATAATCAGGCTGCACCATATTTAATACAATCTATATGAGGATATGATCTATTCTGCCAGAAGTATATGAACATTATGTTTCAATGATTTTGCTACCACTAATATCGGGTATTAACTTATGGCATTTGGCATGTCACAAGATACAGAATGGAAGTAAATATTTCACTAGTTTTGCAATCTGAAACTCCATTTAATTTCACAAGTTAGTACTGCTTTGAAGCCATCTCTTTTTATTTCGCTACATGAGACAAATACTCAAAATATTTCAATAATAATTAAGCCACAAGATTGCTAAGCAAAAAATGGAGTCCAAGGCCTCATTGTGTCATCAGGGAGACAACCAATTGGTCAGAAGAAGTTAGAGGTTTTTTAGTCAACCACAAATGTTTCATCTCTGGAACAATTAGCTATGTTTTCTTAAATTCATTCCATTCACTGCTTAGTTACTTAATCATAGTTATTGTCTGAGGTGTTGGGCAGTCAATCATTGCCAATTCTTGGCTTTAGGCCATAATCTTGGAGTCTATCTAACAAAAGTAGCATGCAGTAGATCTAAACATTTAATTAAACCCAATCCTTCAAATGAGAAGAATGATATAATATGAAGAGAGATGGAAAAAGAAGATAGACACGCTAATTTCATTTAAAGAAAATCTTTTTTTTTTTTGGGTGGGGGGGGGGGGGGGAAGATAACCAAAACAATTGCTATGTTAAAGTTTGAGAAAATATTTAGTTTGGCAATGATAAAATATTTAAGTTTTGCTTCACCATACTTGTTTGAAGGTCTCATGAGGATCGCAGATGGCTATCCATCCAAGACGCCATCCAGGAACCATCCAACGCTTTGATAAAGCTCCTATGGTGAGAACTGGTGTCAGATGAGCAAAACAGGCCAGTGGCACAAATTTGCTATCACCAAAGACCATATGCCCATATAGCTCATCAGCAATTATAGGGATGTTCAAGTCTCTTGCAGTTTCAGCAATCTGCAGCAAAAAATATTATCAAACCATACTGGTATAGTTCTTCAAATTCAAAAGCTCAAAGTACTGCAACATCTTTAGACACAGTTCTTCAGCATATATATATTGGATGGGCATACACGCAGGACATTTGTTCATATTCAAATCTTTTGGAGAGATTAATTATACTATCATGTGCGTATGCACTTGTATTTAATAAAATCAGTTATCAATATCGAAGTAACATTACAGTCAACAATAACCACTGAAGAAATTTGATAATGAGAAATTTTCTTTTTTTTTTTGTATATGCGAAAGATTGGGTTTCAAGGAAGCTCTACAGAAAAAAGATAAACTAGTTTCTGATAAGTTGAATACATGTCGATCGGCTAGTTGATTGGCTTAGCAAAAAACATGAGAAAATAATCTCACTTAAAATTCACATTGGTCCTTAAATTTTTGATTGTTACAGTTCCGTTCCTTATGTTTTAAAAATATTGTGTTTCTGACATTTTATTGCATGAGATTGGTTAAAATTGATGAAATAACTGATGTACCATTCTGATATGGACACATAAATTGATGGATAAGATGACATGCTAGCTATTCTGTCAATTCTAATATGGACACATAACATTGGGAATGTAGCATTTTTACAAATATAAAAGATTAAACTGCAATAACTAAAATTTTTGAGTTAAAATCTAACAATCAAAAATATAATTTTATAAAAATAGCTATATAAGAATTACTAGTAAGAGTGGTGGCAGCGACAAGAGAAAAAGAAATAACATGCTAACCTCTTGAAGATGGCAGGAGGAAAAGACTGCACCACAAGGGTTGTTGGGGTTGATAATGACAATGCCAGCAGTGTTAGAATCGGCAAGGGACCGGACTTGATCCAAATCGAGCTCCCATCCATGATGGGGTTGAAGATGGTAGAATCGGGCCTCAATGCCATAAATCTCGCAGGCAGCCTCATAAGGGGCAAAGCCAGGGCAAGGCAGCAGCACATTGGCTCCAGGACTGGCCAGCACGGTCAAGCACACCTGGAGAGCTTGATTCCCTCCCACGGTTAAGTACACGTCTCCCTCCCTGATGCCATGCTTGATGTCCCTTGACAAATACTCTGCCACTGCCCTGCTCCATATTTATTACAAGATATTATTATTTTTTATTATTATTAAGAAGTCATAGGAAAAGGCACATTTTTGTGATGCAAATGACCAAGCATCCTACCTAATCCACTCACATCATTCACATCAATCACAAATGATAGTGATTGAAAAAGACTTTGCCAATATGGATCCAATGAATGAATAACGTCCTTTTAGAAACATTAGCTATCATGAATAGCTGTGCTTAGAGAACTGCAACTCTTGAATCCATATCTGGACTAGAGCCAAACTATGCTTGATTGTAGATATTAAAGTAAGTGTGATCCATGTAAGAGAAAGGATGAATAATTTTGTAAAATCATTTATTGCTTCCATTTTCTGTCTTATATTTTAAAAACTTCAAAGAAAAATGGGCTAGATTGAAAGGAAACCTTTCATTTTTAAATTATTTGTAAATTTTCTATCTATAACAAGGGTGAGAAGAAAAGTAAAGAATAAGAAGGGCTTTGTGCAGATGGCCTCTTCAAAATTATTACATATATTTATTTCATTAATGGCTAAAGATACTTTTGATCCTCAAATATTCACTCAAAATTTATTTTAATCTTTAAATTTTAGTCGTTATGGTTTAGTTCCTGATGTTTTAAGAATATTGCATTTCTAACGATCCATTATATGGAGTTAATTAAATTAATGAAATAGTTAATGTATTACCTTTGTGCGAATATATGAACTAGTTGAAAAAGTGACATATCAATTATTTTATTAATTTTAATAATATATTGAATCAAGTTAAGCAAAAAAATAGTGCTCTACTTGCTTCCATGAAAATCATTAAACTCTAATACAATGATATTTCTTTTATATCACCTCATTAATTTTCATATCAAATAGGACTATCGTAATCATGCCTTCACGATAATGCTTTATGTTGAAATTTAAAAAGGTAAACTATATTGAAACTATAAAAAAAGTAAATTTTATCATGCTTTTAGTTGTATGTGAATTGCACCATAAATAATAAAAAGTTCAAGAACATAAAGGCACCATTTAAGAGCTTGAAGACATTGGATAGTAGTCTTAAATAAATAAAATTAAAGCTTAATTTTTAGAAAATGAAAATAAAAATGAAAAGGCATGGTAGCCTTTTCGTCGTGCAGCTCTACTTGGGCCAAGGAATACTAGATTTTTATTTCAAGACACGGTTTCTTTTAGAAATCAAGACATATGTTATATAATTAAAGAGTAACAATAGAACAAAAGACTAAGAAAAGAAAGTATTGGAATATGTTCTCTCTTATTTCATCCGTATCTTATTTCATCAATCCTTTTCAAATACAATTCCATGTCATCATTTATAGGCAAATGGTAAAAGATATTATAAGTAATACCAATAGACATCACCTTCCTTGGAATACCAATGAATACCATCGTTATAACTTGACATAACCTCCCTTTAGAATACTAATGAACATCAATTTTATTAGCAATATTATAACACTTCCCTTTGAATGTCCATTTATTTGATCATGGAAAGTACATCATCATGTCTTTTATTGAAAGGGGATATATATTTTGTTTTGTCACCTTTGATATACCCTCCTTTCAGTTGAGCTATGCAGGTTGTATTATCCTCATACAAAATAGTTGGTACCTTCTTTCGAAAGAATAATCCACATGTCTTCTGAATGTGTTGGATTATCGATCTAAGCCATACACATTCTCGGCTTACTTCATGAATTGCCAGAATTTTGGCATGGTTAGATGATGTAGCCATAATTGTTTGCTTTGTAAAACACCATGAAATAGCAGTGCCACCATATATAAAGACATAACTCGTTTGTGATCGACCATTATGAGGATAAAATAAATATCATGCATCTGCAAAACCTACAAACTCAGATTTGGATAAATTTGAATAATACAAACCCATATCCATTATACCTCTGAGGTATCGGAATATGTGCTTAACATCTGTTCAATGCCTTCTTGTAGGTGAAGAACTATATCTTCCTAACAAGTTTACTGAAAAAGATATATTAGGTCGAGTGCGAGTCACAAGATACATTAATGCACCTATTGCGCTAAGATATAGTACTTCAGGACCAAGTAGTTCTTCATCATCTTCCTTAGATCGAAAAGGATCTTTATCGATTTCAAGTAACCTTACGACCATTGGAGTACTCAATGGATGTGTTTTATCCATATAAAACCTTTTAAGCATCTTTGTTGTATAAGCAGATTGGTGCACAAAAATTTCATTCTTAAGATGCTCGAGCTACAGGCCAAAGTAAAAATTTTGTTCTTCCAAGATCTTTCATTTTAAATTCCTATTTTAAGCAATCTGCTGCCCTTTGAAGCTCTTCAGGAGTTTCAATCATGTTCAAATCATCAACATATATTGCAATGATCACAAATTGTGATCCAGATCTCTTTATAAAGAGACAAGGACATATGGGATCATTGTTATAGCCTTGTTTCAATAGATATTCAGTCAAATAATTGTACCACATACGCCCTGCTTGTTTTAACTCATAGAGAGACTTATACAACTTTATCGAATAAAGTTCTCTCGAATTAGAGTTAAACTTTTCAGGCAATTGTAATCCTTCTGAGATTTTCATATAGATATCATTATCAAGTAAGCCATATAGATAGGCTGTCACTACATCCATAAGACGCAATTCAAGTTTTTCATGCACTACCAGACTAATCAAATACCGAAAAGTTATTGCATCCATCATAGGAGAATACGTCTCTTCATAATCAATACCGGATCTTTGTGAGAATCCTTGGGCAACTAGTCGTGCTTTATACCTCATAATTTCATTATCCTTATTTCGCTTTCGTACGAATACCCATTTATATCCTACAAGTTTCACACCAGTGTTTGGACAACCGGTCCAAAAACTTTACATTTCGCTAGCAATTTTAATTCAAAATCGATTGCATCCTTCTATTTTGGCCAATCTTGCCGATGTCTACATTCTGCCATAGACATTGGTTCATGATTTTTATTTTTATTTTTAATATTTTACGCAATATAATATGCAAACTTATCGTCAATGATCATCTTATATCGGTTCCATCTTTTCTCAGACATAACATAATTGATAGAGATCTTTTCATTTTCTTCGATTTTAGATACCTTATTCTCAGACTCATCTGGAGTCTCAATTACTTCGTTATTATGCTGGGGATCTTTTCTCGCATCACAGTATTTTCAATCTGATTATCTAAATGCTTTGCTCCTTTTCTTTTGCGAGAGTTTTTATCTTTGGAACCATCTAGTCTACCATGCTTTACTTGTCCCTTTATCTCATTAGCAGTGCTAGGTTGTCCTTCAGGGACAATAATTTTGATTGGAGCATTTCCGGCTGGTATATGTGACTTTGTCACTCTTTTAAGGTCAGTAAATGCGTTTGACAGTTGATTTGCTAGTTTTTGTATGTGAATTATCTTCTGAACTTTAAGTTTATGTTGTTTTGTACGAGGATCGAGATGGAACAATGAAAATTCATTCCAACTAATTTCTTTTATTAGCTGCTTATTTTCTCTCCCTAATGTTGAGAAAATAGACTCATCAAAATGACAATCGGCAAAACATGTCATAAATAAATCTCTTGTAGATGGTTCAAGATATTTAATTATAGATGAAGATTCATACCCAACATATATCCCTAACCTACTTTGAGGTCCCATCTTAGTGCATTGTGATGGAGCAATTGGAACATAAACCGCACATCCAAAAATTCTTAGATGAAAAATATTTGGTTCCTTACCATAAACCAATTGTAACGAAAAGAATTCATGATAATTCATTGGCCTGATGTGAATAAGTGCTGCTGCATGTAAAATAGCATGTTTTCATATAGATAATGGAAGTTTTGCTCTCATAAGTAATGATCTTGCAATCAGTTGGATCCGTTTGATAAGCATTTCTGTAAAACCATTTTGAGTATGAACATATGCTATAGGATGTTCAACAATGATTCTAATAGCAGTACAATAATCATTGAATGCTTGAGAAATAAATTCACCAGCATTATCAAGGCGTATTGTCTTAATAGGATTATCTGGAAAATGAGCACGTAGTCGAATTAATTGCGCTAGTAGTCTTGCAAACGCCAAGTTGCGAGTCGATAATAAGCATACATGTGACCATCTAGTTGAAGCATCAATTAAAATCATAAAATATCTAAATGATCCATTTGGTGGGTGAATAGGTCCATAATATCATCATGTATGCATTCCAGAAATCCAAGAGATTCAGTCTTGATTTTAGCCGATGATAGCCTAATAATTAATTTGCCTTGAGAGCAAGCAGCACATGAGAATTCATTTGGTCATAATATTTTCTGATTCTTCAATAAATGTCTACATGAATTCTCTATAATTCTTCGCATCATAATTGAACCGGGATGACCCAATCGGTTATGCCAAATTATAAAATCATTTTGATTAGTAAACTTCTAGTTTACTATAGCATATGCTTCAACTATGCTTATATTTGTGTAGTATAAATCAGAGAAAAAGCAGATAATTTTTCTAATACACATTTCTTGCCTAAGATTGTACTTATAATGCACAAATACTCAATATTACCTTCATTAGTTGTCTCAATGTGATATCCATTTTTGCGAATATCTTTAAAACTCAATAAATTTCTTTAAGACCTTTCAGAATATAAAGCATCATCAATTATAAATTTTGTTCCTTTAGGCAAAATGATATGTACTCTTGCAGAGTCTTCAATCACTTTTGCACTACCACAAATTGTATTGATATTTGTTGCCTGCATTCTTAAGTAGGAGAAATATTTCATATCTTTAAGTATAGTATGCATTGTAGCACTGTCGACAAGGCACAAATTATTGTTGTCAACAAAAGATCCTACTCGAGATAATTCCATTTTTCTTATTAAAAGAATGACATGTAGTGAAATACAAATTAGAATACAAGGTATATAAAGGCATAAAAACTAAAAGTCATAATTCATCATTGCATCAGTTTCTTTAAAACAAACATATGTATAATAAGACATTATTTTATTGCATGGTATTATTTGATAACATAGGCATTCTTAAAATTAACCTTATACATTCATGCTATCAATTAGACAAGCATTATTTTTTTCTGGTTAGATAAAGAAGTCACCAACATCCAATCATCAAATTCAGTATCAGAAAGGTTAGATTCAGAAACAAAATTTGTTTCCATCTTTTTCTCATTCATTTTCAATGATTCTTGATAAAGTTCAACGAGGTATTTTGGCATACGATAGGTACGCGACCAATGATCCTTATTCCACAACGATAGCATGAGTTATCCACAAAATTTTTACTTAAGTTCCCTTGTCTTTCTTAATTTTTTTCTCATTTTTCTTATTTTTCTTCCACTTCAGGTGGTGAGAAGGAGTTTTAACATGACCACCATAATAAACAAAATATCCTCGACTACATCCGCATTCACGACCACGTCCACGACCACACCTTTATTTATAAAATTGATATGTAATCTCATTCACTTTAGGAAATGGTACAGAACCAATTGGACGGGCTTCATGGTTTTTCATTACAAGTTCATTATTTTGTTCAGCCATAAGAAGGCAGAAAATTAGTTCAGAATATTTTTAAAACCCTTTTCATGATATTGTTTCTGCAGAAGCAAATTGGAAGCATGAAAAGTGAAAAAGGTTTTTTTCAGCATATCCTCATCAGTGAATTTTTCTCCACATAATTTTAATTTGAAAATTAATTCTGAACATAGCTGAATTGTATTCACTTACTGTCTTATACTCTTATAGACGTAAGTGCATCCAGTCATAACGAGCCTTGGGAAGAATGACTATTTTTTGATGGTCATAACGCTCTTTTAGACTATTCCAAATGACAAGGGAATCTTTTACCATTATGTATTCAACTTTCAATCCCTCGTCAAGGTGGTGTCGCAGGAAGATTATTGCTTTTGCTTTATCTTGGTTGGATGCCTCATTATCATCTTTAATTGTATCACCAAGGGCATTAGCCTCCAAATGGATTTTAGCATAAAGTATCCAAGTTTTGCTAAATTTGCCATAACAATACTATCAAAGCACACAAAGCAAATTAGTATAAAACTTTTATTAGAATAAAAATTATTTCAATTTATTAAGGACTAGAGACAATCGTATATATATAAATGATATTTACCTCAATTAAAGTTTCTTCAACAAATGTAAAATGATGAGGTAGAGAGTTATGTTAATAATGTGTTATATAATTAAAGAGTAACAATAGAAAAAAGAGACTAAGAAAAGAAAGTATTGGATATAATCTTTATAACTTGACATAACATTCCCTTAGAATACCAATGGACATCCATTTTATTAGCAATTATAACAACGTAGATATAATAGCTGAAAGGTATCTGTCTGAAATTATCTCCTTTTTAAATGGAAGGATAAACTTATTTTGTCTTTCCGAAGGCATATTCCATGAAATCTTGACCACCCCATAATCAGCTAGCATTTATGGTAAGATTTAACATAATTTATCGAGTTCAAGCATGTATCTGCTACTAAATAGCATTATAGTAAATTTTATTTCTCAACTCAACTCAACTCATCTAAGCCTTTTCCAACTACATGGTACATGGGGTCGGCTACATAAATCTGCTTCCTTCATTCTGCTCTATTTAGAACTAGTCAACATTCAAATTACAAATAGTTATATCTTTTTTTAATTATTTCTATCCAAATTAGTTTAGGTCTATCTTTATCTTTGTCCTTACCATGGATTGTTAAAAGATCACTCTTTCTAAATGGAGCATCTAAATGCCTTTGTTGTATATATCCAAACCACTGTAATTGATTTTCTTTCATTTTATCTTCAATTAGGGCTACTCCTATCATTATCTTATATATTTATTTTCACTTCTATCTTTTAAAGTTTTACCACATATCCATCTTAACATATGCATTTCTATTATACTTAATTTATTCATATGTTGTTTCAGTATTATCCAATACTCTATTCCATATAGCATAGCTCAATAGCGGTTTTATAGATTTTTTTTTTTTAATTTTAATGGGATGTTGAAACACTCCTTACTTAATTCATTCCGCTTTAACTCTATAATAATTGATCCTAAATACCTAAACTTTTTACTTCTTGCTATTTTTGGTTTGCAATCTTCATTGTTTCTTTATCTGTATTTTTACTTCTACTAAAATTATATTTTATATATTTAATTTTAAAGTAAATTTTATTTATAAAAGATAAAATATGAAAGTCTACTCGTATATGCATATTTATACATATAGAGTTGCACTTAAGTAGCTATCCATTCGTATCCTATTATATTTAAATTAAATAATAGTCCTACATTAATGATTAAAGTCATTAACTATAATCTATTATCTTTTAATATTTTAATATTAAAAATTATATAATTTAGAGACTTATAGTCTATACGGCAATAAATCAAAAATTAGATAAGTTAAATAATATAAAATAATATTTTTTTAACACTTGACATACAGATTAGGAGTTTCTAATATATATAATTTTTTGTATTAAAGTATTTTAGAGATGATAGACTGTATCCTTTAACTTAAATCATTGAAATATGATCCTTTATTATTCGATTTAGCCTAATGTGATATGAACGTAGATCCATTGAAGGATAACTAAGTACATATGCTCTCTCTCTCTCTCTCTAATATGTATATATTCTTTTAATATTTTTAACAATAAAAACATATTTAGCAATCATTATTACTTTTTATTTTTTATAATTTTGACAATAAAATCATATTTAGTAACTAATATTTGTTTTTATTTTAAAATTTTTTATAGTGCTGCATAGAAGACATTTTTAAAAAAATTAGTTTTCCAAAAGTTGTTTTAGTCTTCAAAAAAAACTCCCTTCATTTTTGATAAATAATAAAAATTACTTTTAACAATAAAAACAAAAATAGTGCAGCCAAACATATCATATTTTTCCCATTGAATTTCATGTTTTTATTTTTAAAATAAAAATAAGATTAAAAGTGATACCAAATAAATTCTTTTAGTATATGAAATCTAAATATGGATTCTAGTAGAGGTACAAAGATAAGAGGTAATGTATAAAGAAGTTAAAAATATGGTGAAAAAAAAATGAGAGGCCTCATTGGTTCCCTAGTGTCAAAATCGCCTCTAAATACAATGAAATCTTACATCAGTGTACAAAGCCAAAACCAAAATTGCAATATGAGGCGCTTCTCCTAATTATGAAATACTCCATGAATGTCATCAAGGACGTTCTTGCACAACTAATGTTAGGCATCAAGCATCTTAATTTCTCTTAATCTAAATAAGTCATTCCTTGCTATATTATAATTCTAGGCATCACTCGACACAGGTACACATGTTCCATGCATATTATATCCATACTAAATATAAGAAAATTCATATATGGAACTTCTTGATGCAATAACAAAGCTAGAATTTTGAATCAAAAAAGTAGTAGTTATATAAACTTTAAGAATATTTTTTAAAATAATAAATATTCAAAGCTATTCTTTATAACATTCTATTATAATATTAATTTAGTGAACTACCTTTCCATTTATCCTTCAAGTTTTTTTTTTGTTCAAAATGAAATTTGTAGGATTCAAAATTCAATAGGACTTCTAAGAAATTTTCTAAAACTAGAGTGGACATTACAATGTGGCTAAACACACCCTTCTCTACATATAACTGCATCTTATATTTCATATTTCCCTGTTGGACCCGTGCCATCCAAACTTTAGCTCCAATGGTATAGCCTTGCTACAGGGTAGGACTGAGGATTTGATTACTCCTCAAAGAAATTATATCATTTGCTCTATCGTCAAAATCTTTTCACAGCTACCACATCTCCCATGCATCCAGATTAGATGCGACGGGCAACGTCAGCTTGCGATCTCAACGCAGGGATTTCAAGAGGCTTCTAAATTTTGTCGCAGTCCGGAGACAGTTGTCATGATGCAGTGATGGAAAGGGGAAGGGGGACCAAGGAATAGTCTTTGTACGTTGCCTTGATGCAGGATGACTTACATCAAACGTAATAATTTATTTGATATAAAAACTTTTTCGTGATACATATCATTATACAAGGCCATGTCTTAAAACTGAATTTTTAATTCTTTTGTTTTTCTTTTATAAATTATTGTTGACTAATCGTATCAAAAAAAAAAAAGTAATTACAGTACAAAATATTAAAATACAGAGATTTTAATTTAAAAAATATTTATCCGATTTAGTTTTTCTTATTATAATATATATTCATTATTATAATAATATATATATATATATATAATGGTGCAATCGAAAACCTCAACTCAACTTTCTTCTCTACGTTTTCAGGAGTGGCTACGGTGAGCTTTTATTCCATCCTTTTATATTAACCAGTAACCATTTTGTTTTTATTTCAGACAGGCTCTATCTTGGCATCATGTGTATTGTCCTCTATGGTAACCTTGAAAAATAGCACACCGTAGATAGAGACAAATCAAACTGGTCCACAAAAATTACTAATTTTACGCAAAAATATTCTTTTGGTCCTCAAACTTTTTTTTTTTAAAAAAAATCTATTTTAATTTTCAGACTTCTAATAGTTTAATTTTTTATATATTTTAAAAATAACATTTTTTTAAGCCAGAAAATGATATGTAGGACGTGTTCAGTTTATGGTAACGTGTTCATTTTGAAGGAAGGTTTGAGGCCCCAAAAAAAAAAAAAGTATACGTTTTGCGCACGGAAGTCGGACTTAAAATGGACGTGCGGTCGAAAAAGAATCGCTTACCGGCGGGCAAAAGGAAAGCCAAAGGAAGGAGCGTAGCAGTCGAACGCCGACGAGGAGACGGCAACGGCGACGGCCTCCGAGAAACGCTCCTTTCCCTTCTGGAAGCACGGGGCCAAAGCGGCGTCGCCGACGCCCAAGGAGATGAGAGTCTTCGCTGGACTGGCCACAGTGAGAAGCTCGCCGACGACTCCTCTTATCGAAGTCTTGTGCTGCGATAGGACTGGGTTGCAGTTTACGCCGCAGTTGGTCGCCGCTGCCTTGTTGTTACTGGCGTGCGGTGCTCCATTGCTTTCGGCGGTGGGAATCTAAAAAGAATTGAACGCGGAAAATTAATTTAGAGGTGAGAAAGATGAGAGAGCAAAGAAGGAAAAATTAATGTGTTTGAGGGAGAAGGAGTGCCTGAGGCTTGGATGGTGCCATTGGAGAAGGAGGAGATCGAGGAAATCCGTAGGCCAATTGGAAACCTCCATCTCCGATGATTTATATGGTTAGGATCGAGTCGGACGCCGGAGGCGTCGCTGTCGCTTGCCAGAACTTGACTCCTCGCATGGGGTCGGGTGCATCGCGGTGCGCTTACTTGCCTCAGTCATTGTGTTTGAAACAGGGAAATAAGGAAAAAATCCCAACATATTTTTTTTTTAATTCTCAAAAGCTATAAATAAAGAAGATAATTTTGAAAAAATTTAACCAAAGGATATTCCCTAGATATCTTCTTTATTTCTCAAAAGTTATAAATAGAGAAGATAATTCTGAAAAAGTTTAACCAACGGGATAACTCATATTAAAATATCCCTTTTATCCTCAAAAGCTATAAATAAAGGGGATAATTCTAAAAAAGTTTAACCAAAGGGAATAACCCATGTTTAACATGGGTTAATCATGGGTTATCTTCTGAACTTATTTTCTAGGGACCCTGGAAATAACTATAGTTATTCCTTGATGGCAAAGCTGTTATTTAAAAAAAAATAGATGGTTATAATTAAACTATTTCCTGGATAAATGCTATTTTGTATACTTATCAAGAGATAGCTTTTTATGAATCAAATACTACCTTATTTTTTATGAATCAAACACTATCTTAGTGAGGTGATGTTAGGTCTAAGGTTAGAACATGATTGCCTAATTATAGAGCAATAAACAAAGAAAATACCACATTTAGACCGTTAGAAGAAAATACGTAGGTTAATTGGAGAGCTCTCTCTTTGGAACCGATACAGTTAAGAATTAATTTCTAGGATAAGATGTGGGTGGTGCTGTTGTTGTTTGCGAGTCAACACTCTTTTTTCTGAGTTAAGTGATCGTGTTTGAGGCTAGAAATGATCATATAATTTCAGAATAACAAATAAAGCAAATGTCCAAAACTTAGAAAGTAGCTGATTGATTTGAGATATGGTTTGGATTAATTTGTAATCTTGCTAAAAGGATAAGATATTTGAATCTTGTATTAATTAAAGATGCTAGTAAAATCCACCTTGAGACTGATTGGAACCATTAAAAGTTATGAAATCAAAATTCTGATTTTATAGTTTAATTATTTCAATATTTTAAATAAAATAAAATGATAAAATCAAAATTCTAAATTATTAAGAGCTATAGAATTAAAAATTTTATCAAAAATGATGGGATCGGATTTGTAAGAGAGCTGAATTCAAATTTATAGAGTTCGTTATAAATATTTTATATTTTTTAAAATATTTATTAAAATAAAATAGTACACCTTCCAAACCTCTTACTTCTTGTGCTTTTTTCATCTCTCTCAAGCTGTCACTCTCAATATCGAGCTAAATCTTCACATAATCTCTTAGATAGCCTTCATTATTTCTTTGGATTTTGTGTTAAATTAAAAAGCCTAAGTTCTTTATTATTCAAATTATTATTTTCTTATATTAAGAATAATATAGTAAAATCATTTATTTTATGATCTTATTAAATATTGAATTTAGTATATATCAAATTGATTTGAGATATAAGTTGGTTATTAATTTGTGATCCTATTAAAAGGAACAACGGATTTGGATCTACTCTGGTGTGAGGGCAGCCCAAAAAATCAAGAGCAAAATATCCCTGAAGGGATGAAGGGATTCCGTTTTCGAGACTAACCAGCGGAATATCGCACAACTAACGAGGCAATCCAGTCAACCGATGTGTTTGCTTCTCAATAGACATATAGACATGGTGAACTGAAACCGTCACTGAACTATGCAGAAGCCTTCTGATATCACATAGAAGAGAGAGCGCATCATGATGATCCTCTCAGCTCCTGTTAGGTCGCTCTAGTGATGCCATCCCACGCTGCTCTAAGCTCTGTATCTAGGACCAAAGGCTTGTGAAGAAAGGTTTTCTCGATCATGAGAAGCCTTTCCTCATCATTTCGAATGACATATCATACTCAATACTTTGGAGATGATAGTAAATCCCACCTACGCCATTGTTCAAGTGTTTGAGATACTTTGGAGAAAAATGAATAAAAACTAAAAGTCTATCTTGCACTTGAAAGCAACTTTGGCACTTCACTATTTCATCCTCTTTTCACCATATTTATTGCATTGGGCCAACTACCTAGGCTTCAGGTTGGCACCCCTTTTAAAGAAGGAAATTTAAATTAATTTAAATATCAAATTTATAGATAACATTACACAATAAAAATCTTGGATAAAATGGAAAGAAAAATATAGACCATCTCCAAATTTCAAAGCAAACTAAATTTAAAAGCCAATTGTCTCAGTTACCTTTTTATCTCATTGCTTATATCTTTACAATTTAAGCTTTAGTTAGTCATTGTTCTCGTTCCTGCTTATCAATATATTTTTATTCTTTGGAATGCTAAATATGTATGGCACTAAGCAGAAGGTTTTCTTGAAGCGTTCATTTATTTTTAAAAAGAAATTAAAAAGAAAAGAAGCCTTTGTGAAGGCCGATATCCATTAATTCCTAAACATGCTAAATCTCCAAATTTTTATCCTTCCCTCTCTTATGATATATAATTATTTTACATAGAATTTGAGATCATTAAATTATTATTTTTCTTTAAAAAATTCTAAATTATTTACTCGAAGAAGACTGTCATTCATAGACTATTTTGCCAACAAACTCTCTTGTATCAAATTACATTTTGATATTAAATTGTATCGATAAAAAAATTGCACTCTTAAACCCCTCCTCACCTGCTCCGCTAAGAAGACCTTAAGAATAAAGTGATATTTTTTTATTATAAAAAATAGGCATCAATATATTCTCTATATTTTTACCTTAAAAGATTCCTACAACATTCTTTGTGTGCAGAAATGTATTGGAGATGCATTATATATTAGGAGTAAAATTAAAATAATTAAAATATTTTATTTTAAAAGAATAAATATTTTATTTTTCTATAGAAAAGAGAAGTAAGATCTTATAGGTTTGATGGAAGAAATTTTTTTGTCATTTGTAAAAGGAAAAAGAATAGTTAAACATAATATGATAAAAGAAAAAAGAAATGATTAGCTTAAGAGACATTTCATTGTTAAGAAGCCTATTGTCTCAATTTCATTAATAAAAATAAAATATATTTATAAAATTTATGTTTTAATGAAGTACATGAAAATTATATGTAACTATAAAATAAAGAAACTTTCTTCAACTCTTACAACCATACCACCTACACCTAGAATTTGGTATTATATTTTAATTATAAAATTAAAACTTTTATTTTAATAAGATAAATTAATATCAAATAACTAGCACAATATAATAGCTTTCTTTCCAAATAAAAAAAAGAAGATAATAGGGAAAAAGTATTCCTCATATATGTATAGCTATTACATAATTTGCAACTTATATAACCACATAAAACCTGTTTTCCTTTTAGGCTTTTGTTTCTTTTTATCTTATTGGTGGGTTAGGTGGAGGTAAAAATTAGTCTTTCCAATTTTATTAAACATTCTCAATATGAATGAATGCAAGATTTATTTCTAATTTTGTTGTTTAATTATGAAAAGATGTTTTCATTAAATTAGTAATTGTTATTTTTTAGTGGCCACTAAATGTCTAGTGACTCAAAAACCATCTATGGTAGCTATCATAATATCGTAGCAATTGTTATTCTTAGACCATGCCATAATAGATTAAGGTCTAACACAAAGGAAAGTCCTTGTAATAGTTGCCTTTCTACATTTTGGTGACCATAAATGCATCCATGTGAGTCAATGAAATTGTTACAAACAAGCAAAGACTTAGGATTAAAGCGAGGAGGATTCTGATGGAGAGGAGACAATGATAACAATTTAGGCATATTAACTATTTTTTAATAGATATTAAAAATAAAATAAATAAATCATCCACTTGAACTAGCCAAACAATTCTACCATTAAGTTGAGCACCAACGTTTCTACAAAGAGTTTGAGAGAATTAAGCTCCCAACTTCTGCTTGCATTATTAGGTTTGAGAGAATTTTTATTTGTAGGATGAAAAGGAATGCATCAAACCCAATGGACGTGGTCAAAAGAAAAGACAGAACCACAGGGGTTGTTGAGGTTGATGACAACAATGCCAACGGTGTTGGCATCGGCCAGGGAGTGAACTTGGGCAAGGTTGAGCTCCCAACCATGGCGGGATTGGAGTTGATAGGAGCGAGCTTGTATGCCACATAACACACAAGCAGCCTTATAGGGGCTGAAGCCAGGGTGAGGCAATAGTAGGTTGGCTAGAACATCTACCATTAAATAAACATCGCCTTCTCGAATCCCATGCTCTGTATGCTTTGACAGGTACTCTACCACTGCTCTAATAGAATTCAGTTGAAAAATACTATTATTGTTTATTTTACGAAAAGACTAGATGTTGGATGCACAAATTAATAACTAGATAATCTAGAGACATGAGAAGAATGATGTATTTATATAGATTTTATTTGGAAATGGCATTAAACTATAAAACATATGAGAGAAAATCTTGGCTCAAAATTGCTTGATAAGTTTGAAATACAAAAATAACATCTTTATTGGAGTTAGGTTGCTATGTTGATTTTTTTTTTTGATACAGACGGCAATCACACCACTCGAACGCGAGGACAGTCCATAAGGTTAAGATAAAGATACATATGAAGAGAGGGTGGAATCCTATCATCCTGAGATCAGGTCCAATCAATGGAATGTGTAGCATAGAAGGCCACCCAATCCGCCGCAGAGTTTGCCTCCTATACACACATGACGGGCTATAGTTACCGTTGGGTCCTGTAGTATCTGCCAACAATCGCAAAGCAGCGGATGTGCATCCTCGCGAGCCGCTCTACCCTAGATCCAAGCAATGATGGTAGCAGAGTCCCCCTCAATGAGGATCCTCTGAGCCCGTAACTGCTGGGTCGCACTGATAATACCCGCTCATGCAGCTCTAAGCTCAGCTTCTGGAACAGAGCAGTCCTGAAGGAAGATCCCACTAGCCGCCAGAAGACTCCCATCCGCAGAACGAATAACATACCCTGCTCCACCAACGGTGCCGCGAAAGCTGCCATTAAAATTTACCTTGACAAACCCAAGAGAGGGGGGCTCCCAGGATATAGAAATTGCCCGTTGGGCCGCTGCCGGAGCACAAGAGATGCCTAGGATCCTGGGGTAGTCAAGTGAATAGTAGCATCAAATCGCCGGTACTCGGACAGTAAACATCTAGCACGAAGAATAATACGGTGGATCGGGGTATCCTCTGCCTCAAAGATCAGTGCATTCCTAGCCAACCATACCTGATATGCAATATAGGTAGCTAAACAGGCATTATGATCCGAACTCAGGTGGATGAACCAGAGAAAGGAATGCAGTCCGGCATTACCATCATCATCCCAAGGCCAGCTCCCAGCAGTCCTCCAAATCTGTCTCGCCCTAGGGCAGCTCAGAATAGAATGCTCAGTTGTCTCTTGATAAGCCCCACAAAAAGGGCAAGACCCCTCAATGTCCATGCCTCTCCGACTGAGTAGAGCCTTTGTCGGGAGACGGTTCTAGGCCATTTTCCACAAAAAGAGCTGTACCCTCGGATGGATCGAAGTCTCCAAATCCAAGCTGCCCCAAAAGTGGTGTCAAAGTGTCCCCTACATAGGTTATATAGGGAGCATGAAGGTGGTTTGGGAGAGCACGAGGGACCCCAAACCCTAAGATCACGCTCCCGGTGAAAAGGAATTGGAACAGCGAGGATCCGGGCAATCAGCTGGGACCCAAACAACCGAGAGAGATCATGGGTTCGCCAGGTCCTACCATCTTCCCTTAACAGATCATGGACTCTGAGGTTGTCAGTAGCTTCAACATTAACATAGGTCGGCCACCTTGATAAGGATCGGCGAGATCCAAGCATCCTGAATAACATCAATAGTTACCATCACCAACTAAGCATCTGACATGGGCCATCGCAATAGGAGCACAGGCACATATTTCCTTCCAGATGAAGGAGCAACCCCTGATTAACTGAATTTGAGCACCCTGACTCCAAACACCGTACCATGACCTCATCAATCTGCTCCAAACAGCTGGGCTGAAGAATATATCTCACAGCATGCCTGACAATTAGAGCTTCCCTCCCTGCTACAAGGGATTGGATCCGAGACCGCCCTCTCTGGTAAGGCGACAAATGGTATCCCAGTCTAGAAGATGGACACCCTGTCTATCCTGTCTGTGCCTCCATAAAAATTACGAAATATCTGTTCCAACTTCCTTAGGCAAAATCTGGGAATCATGGTATTAGCCAGAAGGTAGGCAGGAATAGAGCTGAGCACAGACCTGATAAGAATGACTCTGCCCATCATAGATATGTGGTAGCCTGATATCCCTCCAAGCGATCACGGACTCTTTGTACCATTGGCTGAACCTCCAACAT
The DNA here is from genome assembly GCA_900491605.1 of Calamus simplicifolius. Classification (NCBI taxonomy): domain Eukaryota; kingdom Viridiplantae; phylum Streptophyta; class Magnoliopsida; order Arecales; family Arecaceae; genus Calamus; species Calamus simplicifolius. Next base: position 1,221,800 of record UESW01003918.1, on the reverse strand, counting down.
CCGTAGTCGACCACTAGTCATAGGAATACCGAGATAGGTCAAAATCCTCTGCTGCTCCAGAATTCCCAAGGTGGTTAAGATTTCCAACTTATATCTTGATTTTATTTTTGGACTAAAGATAACAGAAGATTTATGTAAATTTACAATCTGGCCTGACTCCCAACAATAGGATTCGACAGCATAAGCAAAGGATCGAGCATTCTGAAGAGAACCCCATCCGATTAGAAGACAATCATCAGCAAAAAGAAGATGGGATAAGGCTGGGCACTTGGGGCAATCCGGTATGGCACCAAACGAGACCGCTGAACCTCCTCACCCAGAGCCCGGGATAAAACATCAGCACATAATATGAACAAGTATGAGGATAGAGGACATCCTTGACGGAGACCAATCGTCGAAGGAAAGAAATCTGTCGCGTACCATTCACTAGGATAACATAGGAAGGCCCCTCCACATAGTCCATGATCCACCTACTCCAGCTGTCAGAAAACCCAAACTCGTGAAGGCTCCGCCTAATAAAAAACAAGCTCATCCGACATAAGTGCGCTCCATGTCGAGCTTAATAGCCATAAGGCTCCTCCATGATGGGGCACGCCTAAGATCATGCATAAATTCTTGAGCAAGAAGGATATTATCAGTGACACCTCGACCTCTGACAAAAGCTCTTGCTCAGGGCTGATAAGACGGGGTATCAACTGTTGCAGTCGGCCAACCAACACTTTAGCACAAACTTTGTAAATTGTGCTACAAAGGCTAATTGGTCTGAATGATAAGGAGAGGAGGCTCCAGCTCTTTTGGGAATAAGAGTAACTAAAGTTTTCTTCCAGTCAGTAGGGATGCCATAGTGGAATGCTGCCTGAACTGCCTCCACCACCTCGGCCCCAACAATGGTCCAATACCTCTTGAAAAAGAAGGGAGAAAGCCATCTGGACCAGGCGCTTTATCCTCCCCTAGAGACCACAGAGCATCCCTCACATCCAGGTAGGACATAGAGTGAGTGAGGGTCAAGTTTTCCTATTCAGTGACTCTGATAACAGGCAGAGGAAGCTGCATATGAGAGTCAACCCCAAGAGTCGGATTCCACCTAGATCTGAAGTACTGGAATATCCGTCTCGAATCATATCACTATCAGTCAGCATGGTACCCTCTTCCTCCTTTAGCTGCTGTATGCGATTGGCTGACCGCCTGACCATAGTAGCTTGGTGGAAAATTTTGGTGTTTCGGTCGCCTTCCCTAACCCACTGAACACGAGATTTTGTCTCCAAAAGATCTCTGCTGTCTGAGAAGAGAATGGTGGGAGGAAAGGCAAAGGTAGTCTGCCAAGCTCAGCATCCTGAAGACCCCCATCCTGAACCTCCCTCCCCTGGAGCTCGGCAATATTGGCCTCGACCTCTTCGATCCGCCTGAAAATATCGCCCACCTCCGTTCTATTCCACCAGCGGAGTCTGCGTTTAGCAAGCTCCAAACGCCGAGACATCCGATATCTCGCATCCCCACGAATAGGCATACTCCATATCTGTCTAATCAGATCCCAGGATGTAGGATAGAAAGTCCAAATCTTCTCAAAGCGAAAAGGAGATCTCGGTAGACTCATGCTATCAGTGGTGATGAGGAGCGGACAATGATCATATGCAATCCTCGATAGGTGATGGACCTGGAATCTAGGAAATCGCTGCATTCAATTCGTCGATCCAAGGGCCCGATCAATCCTCTCCCAAACAGGGGCAGCACCAGCCTATTATTACACCAGGTGAACCGGGAGCCCGAAAGCCAAGGTCAATGAGACCAGTCTCAGCTATAAACTCCCTGAACTCTCTGGAATCAATGTTGTCCACAAATGTCTGCCTCCCATCTTCTCATGAGGGCCAACAATACAATTGAAATCCCCCGCAACGAGAGATGGGATGCCTTGAAAAACTAACCTGGAAATTTCCTCCCACAAATACCGCCTCACCCTGTGCTCAGTACTTGCGTAAACACCAGATAGAAGCCAAGGGTCTCCTGCTTGTTCCGAAATTACCAGAACCACCTGCTTCTCACAGCGATGAAACACATCAACCCTTACCAGGCCTTGTTTCCACAGAAGCAGGATACCACCTGAAAGCCCTCTGGACTGATGGCATAGTTGCTCCACATAGTGTGAAGACGGTGTCTGATTTGTTCTAAGCTTCTACCCGCCAGCCGGGTTTCCAGCAAAATGCAAATATCCGGGTTGTGCTGATTAACCAGTCTTCCAAATGTCGTCTAAATGCAGGTTTCCCCACACCCCGAGCGTTCCAAATCAGGATCCTAGTCATGGCATCATAGAAGGAGGGGTCCCTTCTCAGACTCCTTCCGTCACCTCCGCGTCAACCTCCTTGGAGAGATCCTCCGTCATCCGGGTCTCATCATTCATACCCTGGATAGCTTGTTGAAGTTTCCCCACAGCCTCCTCATGAGTCATACCCAGTGGCACCGGCTCCATAGCAAGTTCCGGCACTGAAGATTTAGAGCCCACCTGAGTATCAGAATCATGCTGAGGCAACTGGCTTGGACAGGTTTCCGAACCTCCCGAGACCCCTGCCGAGAAGACAAAGGAGGCAAGCATATTTCCCTCCATGCCAATATCCTTTTCTATGCCAATTCCTTTCACTGTGCCAGCCACAGTTCTGTTCCTGGGAAAATTCAGACACACCTCAGACTGAGTTCTGTGCTGACCAACTCCCTTCACTATGCCAGATCTCTGAGTCTTCGGTTGCACAGGAGACCTGGGGTGTTTAGAAAGGCGAGAGCTGGAGCTATCTCTCGGGCATACCTTCAAACGGTTCCCAGACACGTTTGATGGAGCAGATGTTAACGCATCACATCCACCTCCAGCAAGCTAAACCCTCATCCCCTGTTAGCACACAGTCCCGAACCCCCTGCATTCACCGATGAAGGACGGAGCGGGGATTGTCTTCGGCAAACTTCACCGGTTTGAGCCACCCCTCACCGGCAGAAGGAGGTTGCGTCTCAGCCTCAGACAGAGCCTTCTTTCCCTTCTCCCGCACCATGGCATCCTCCCTCTTCTTAGGTGGAGATGGGGGCAGCCACTGCCGGACAGCTAGAAGCCACGGGCCGAGGTAACTCTTCCTCGAGACCTCCTCCTCCCCAGCTCAGTCTGGTTGTCAATATTTTTAGTTGAAGCTTCGTCGGTGCCCCGTCGCCAACGGCCGCACAAGTGGACACCGGCTGGTGAAACATTCCAAACTTGAGGCAGACGGCAGAGATTTTCATACAAAACCTCTGCCATCGGTTACCCTCAGGGGGCCACAAGCACACCTGGACGCAGTGGCTATGACAAATTGATACGGATAGCCACCGGGCAAAACCAAGACGCCGCCGTTGGATTGTGCAGTCATCCAAGGCGACAAGCTCCCCTGCCCAGCTGATGATGCGATGCAGAGCTTCCCGTCCCCAAAGCTCCACCGGCAGCAGAGGAGATGAAGCCAAACAACTGCAGACTAGAGCGCCGATGGAGTTGGAACAAACCGTGGCCTCCACGGTTCAATGGCCAAGGCCTGGCCGTTATTGTTGTCCACGGCATATCCGCAACACGAGCGTGGTCCTCTGCCTCCGCGAAATGAAGGAGGATGAAGCCGTCCTCCAAATCGTAACCAGAGACCTCCTTCTTTAGACCCCCTCATCGCAGTATTTCCCTAACAACAACACCAGCTGGGATCCTCCGCCCCAATAAACGAACTATAAGGCCCGTCGCCAACCACACATCATTCATTCCGAGTTTCATCATCCGGCAACACGATGACTTCGGAAATCATCGCGAGAGCTCCTCCACCGTTGCCGGAGAAGGTTAAGGTGAAATCCAAACCGAACGAGTACGCTCATTGAAGGCTTCAATCCTCTACCAAATTCTCTCTCGATTCGACGAGCCCTGTTTCAGCAGTTCCCTGCTTCTCAGCCATCCCTTCTTTCTCAGTACCTGCTTCTCCCCGATATTTTTTTTCTAAACTAATAAAACAACATAAAAAAACATTCAAATCATGATTAATTAACATTGATCTAATTCTATTTGATGCTACCAGATCACCCTTTTTCGAACGTCCGAGCATTCGATCGCCTTCTCTAGTGTGCCAAGGATCCTTTGGTGAGCTTCTCACATTCGGGAGCCTACAAAAAGTCTTGAGAACCAAAGATTCTGGCAAGGACCCTCCAACGCTCAAGTCAGTGCTCTGGACAACAGTCGTGAACTTGAGAAAGCTCGAAAGAGAGAGAGGCTTAGAGAAGAGCTCTCTGTGAGCAAGAATGAGCATATAGGAGTGTTGTTGTGTTACCTGATGGAGGTCCCTCTTACCCAATTTATTCATCTTTCGACTTTGTGTGGCTTGCTTGGGAAGCTTGGAGCCTTATCATCTAGTGATGTAATGAGTCACATGAAGTCTCATGATGGACCATGACTTTTGGGGCTCATCTGGTTTGAGTGGTTGAAGCCTCATAATGAATAATGACTTTTATGGATGGAATGTCAAGACTGGTATCTGTGAGACTTGAGGTGCTGCCACTTGTCAGAGCATTTATTTTGATGGCAGTAATGGTGAGGCTTACTTTCTGGTGGTATGTTAGCTACTGGCGCTGTCCCGTCAAAGGTAAGTAGCCACTTGATTATCCTGTACCCCTCCCTATGCATGTACAAACAATGGTGAAGCCAAGCATGTGGGCCCCATGCATGCAGATTCCTATGCACGTAAGCCTGGTCGCCTCCTACGCCTGCTTGCCGCATTGCCATGAACATTTCCATGCATGCATGGGGGGAGTAGCGAGTGCCATATGGCTGCAATGGAGGGCAGTTGGGACGGCTAGGAATCAGGGCCTTTTGCTAAGACACTGGGAGCTGAGAGGCACAAAGATGGGGCACAGAGAAGAGAGAGAGAGAAGGTGTGCCACTGGGGAATGACCGGGATGAAGACGGCAAGGATCTCATGCGCTCCAGACCACCGCACGCACTTGGTTCTCCACGGCTTCCAGAAGCTTACGAAGAGATTTCAGCCGAGAGAGAGAGGTCCTAGGGCTTGCCGATGTGGGTGGACTCCAAGGTAGTCCCTCCTTTTTCATTGCTTCTACACTAGATCCCTCTCTGATGCCTAGGCCTTAGTAAGCCTACATAAGAGTCACATCGCCAGCTGGGACCCAAGCACCAAAGGGCACTATCTCTGTACGCCTCATGGCTAAAAGGACACCTACCAGAAGACCAAGGTCAACATCTTCTTTTATGGCGAGCATGCATGCTAGATCATTGATGTGGAGATGCCCATAAAGATCATGAGAACCGGCAACACAAACATTCCGTCTCCGTGGCATGTTGGAAATTGCGGGTTGTTGCGGGGGTTGGCAGACGAATGCAAAGAGAAGTTTGGTGAAGGGACAGGTGCCGACTAGGAAGAGGCGATGGGATGAGGCCGTCTGGCCGGGATTGACGCCAAGGTCCCCCACTGAAGAAGGCCGAGTAAAAGGGTGAGACCATCTAGGATGGGGCCGCCTAGGAAGGCCGCTTAGGATGGGGCTGCCTAGGAGGATGGGCTAAGGCCAATGAGGATGGGCCAACTTACAGAGGCCAAGCCCAGATGCAATCATTGTAGCCCATGAAATCAATTGGCCCCATCATATGCCCTCCACACTCCTTGAGCTTGTGGGCCTTGCATTAGCCAAGCAAAGGACTGTAGAACTTTTTACCTTTGCACTTTTTTTTTAGTTCCTTCCAGGTGAGGAAATCTCTTTCTTTTTGTGCTGCCTTGTGTGGACATCTGCATGCTCTCTGGAGCCATCCTCTTGTCTGTTCAAAAAACTTTAAGCAATGTTTAAGCATTATTGGAGGTAAGTTGATTATCTTTAACCGGCTGAGGGCAGCCAGTAATCCTCTCCCAATGCAGAGTCTGGAAGTTGAGGCCTGTCAACTATGAGCTGGGGTTGATCTTTCCCACTATGAGCTAACTTGGGGCTTCATCTTTTTGTTGTCATCCACCAACTTGGAGTTAGGAGGCCTTTTGCCAACTATTGACTTGAGGTGTCAAGGCAGGCTTGGGACCGCTGAGGCCAGCTAGGGGCTACTGAGACCGCTCGAGGGTTGCTGAAACTGACTCGAGGGCTGCTAAGACTACTCGGGGGCTACTGAGACTGGCTCAAGGGCTTCTGAGACCGCTCGGGGTCAGTTGCCCATTAGCCGTAGAGGTAAAAAAGCTGCTGAGGCTGAGATAAGGCCACTGAGGCTGAAATAGAGCAGTTGAAGCTGAAATAAAACCATTGAGGTTGTAATAATGCCGCTGAGGCAGATATAAGGCTGCTGGGCTAAATAAAACCATCTCAGGGGTTTCACGGTCGACCCGGGCGTTGACTCGGGCCATCGAAACCATAGGACTTGAATCGCCTCGGAGGCTTCTTCCGCCAACCTGGGGTGTCTATGATCGCAGGACCGCCGAGGTCCTTTTGAAAACTACCACAATGGTTTCTTGGTCGGCCCGAGTGGTTGTTGAGAGGTTGAATGAAAAGAAACTTTTTTTAAAAAGTGTACTGTACTTAGCTTTTGTAGCTTTTTGCCTTTGCGTCGTATTTGGTGTCGACATCGATTAAAGGCTTGAAAGCTTTTTTTTTGAGAAATTTATCTCCTACTGATTTGAATACTTCAGTACATTGGCGATCTACCCCACAGGAAACTATATCGACTAAAGATGGGAGGTAACAGTGCCAAAATCTGAGAGCAGCTGGAATAGAATCCGCAGGAGGTCCTGAGCTCAGTTTGACTTTTGAGTGCAGCAGAGAGAAAGAGAGAGAGGAAGAGAGGGGAAAGGTGAAGTCAACAATCAAAGCCCCTTGTCCCCATCTCCTACCTTGTATTAATAGTACCAGCACCTCATAGCTTACCACCATCAGGAATTAAAACGCCCATAAATGCTTAAGGTGACTAGAAGTTAGGATGCTCATAAATGCCCAAGGTGACCGACCATGGATAATGTCTCAAGTTCGTTCATCCTGGGAATTACTCTACCACTGATGCCTTCATTTAGGGGCTTCAAGGTGTTTTTACTGCTTAATATGCTGGGGATGCCTTCCAACATAACTGCATAATTGGTAGAAGTCTAAGTGCATGCCACCACGCGAAGGCTTGTAATTTAGTGTCATTGGGCTATCATTCCTTTAGTGCCCTCCATGTGAAGTCAGCTTCATCGGTGCGAATATATTTCTGCACATGACTTAGGAGCTCGGTGTAGGAGTTAGGAGGCTTCCTGTTTAGTGAATAAGTGAACGGGAGGGGCGAAGTCCCTGCTTCAGGGCCAAAGTGGCCACAGCATCATTGAGGTAATAAACCTCAATGACAACCATTTTGAAATGGACCACAAAATCTTTTAGGGGTTCTCTCTCCTTCTGTCGGACAGAGAACAAGCTATCTACCATCCGGGGAATCCTCCGACAAGCATCAAAGTGCATCAAGAAATTCCTCTCCAGCTGCCTGAAAGAGTTGATGCTGTGCAGAGGTAGGCAAGAATACCAAGCGTGTGCAGCTTTCCGTAGGATGGCCAAAAAAATATACATAAAAGGGTATCAGTTGCCCTTAAACTTGCATGAGAGCCTTGTAGCTTTTGAGATGGTCAAGTGAATCCGTGGTGCAATCAAACGGATCAACTGAGGAAGGCAGAACTTGGAAGGAATGGGCTTCTCCATAATACGGCGAGTAAGGGGTGGATGAGTATCGTAGTCCACCTTTGCCGATTGTTGAGCCTCTGGCTGAGCTCCTCCAACCGATGGTGTTGCTCATCCAAGCATCTCTTAAAAGCTTTATGGTGGTAGTGCTTAGGTAAAGCATGATGGTGGTAAGCCTCTCTTTGAGGAGATATCTCGCGATTGGATTGTTGGCTAACTAATGCAGCTATTATAGACGATGTGAGAGGCTTGGGCTGCTGCTGAGTGGCCACCGAGCGTTACTCCTACAGCTCATGAACTGTTGCAATCAAGGCTTGAACTTGTTGATTGAGGATGGCCAGTTGGTTAGGTAGAGCAGCTAAAGCTGGTGGTGAAGGAGGAGCAGAGATGATGGCCTTCTGCTGCTCGATGCGATGTGGATGCCCTTCAGTATGACTATCGGAGACCTTCGGAGTACGCATCACCATCATGGCTATCTTAGAGGGGACAAAGGCTTATAGCTTAGGGAGACATAGCTCTCCTTCCTTCAGTGCGTCCCCTCTTCCTGGTGCACCAATCTGATGCTGCCAGATCACCCTCCTTGAACGTCTGCGAGCGTATGGTCGCCTTCTTCGGTATGCCAAGGATCCTCTAGCGAGCTTCTCGCGTTCGGGAGCCTACAAAAAGTCCCGAGGATCAGATTCTAGCAGGGACCCTCGACGCTCAAGTCAGTGCTCTAGGCAACAGTCGTGAGCTTGAAAAGCTCAAAAGAGAGAAAGGCTTAGAGAAGAGCTCTCTGTAAGCAAAATGAGCATTTAGGAGTGTTGTTGTGGTTACCTGATCGGGGGTCCCTCTTACCCAATTTATTCATCTTTGGACTTTGTGTGGCTTGCTTGGGAAGCTTGGAGCCTATCATCTAGTGATGGAATGAGTCACGTGAAGTCTCATGATGGACCATGACTTTTGGGGCTCATCTGGTTTGAGTGGTTGAGGCCTCATAATGAATGATGACTTTTATGGATGGAATGCCAGGACTTGTGTCTATGAAACTTGAGGTGCTGTCAATTGTCATAGCATTTATGATGATGGTAGCAATGGTGAGGCTTGCTTCCTGGTGGTATGTCAGAGCTACAGGCGATGTCCTGTCAAAGATGGGTGGCTACTTAATTATCATGTATCCCTCCCAATGCATGTATGGATAATAGTGGAGCCAAGCATGTGGGCCCCATGCATGCAGATTCCTATGCACGTAAGCCTCGCCGCCTCCTATGCCTGCTTACCACATTGCCATGAACGTTTTCGTGCATGCATGCAGGGGGAGTAGCGAGTGCCACGTGGCTGCCATGGAGGGCAGTTGGGATGGCTAGGAATCAGGCCTTCCGCTAAGAGACTGAGAGCCAGGAGGCACAAAAATGGGGCACAGAGAAAAAGAGAGAGAGAGGGTGTGCCACTGGGGGATGATCGAGATGAAGACAGCAAGGATCTCATGCGCTCCAGACCACCGCACGTACTTCGGTCCTCCGCGGCTTCTAGAAGCTTATGAAGAGACTTCAGCCGAGAGAGAGAGGTCCTAGGGCTTGCCGACATGGGTAGACTCCATGGTAGTCCCTCCTTTTCCATTGCTTCTGCACTAGATCCCTCTTTGATGCCTAGGCCTTAGTAAGCCTATATAAGAGTCACATCACTAGTTGGGACCCAAGCACCAAGGGGCACTATCTCTATATGCCTCATGGCTAAAAGGCCACCTACCAGAAGACCAAGGTCAACATCTTCTTTTATGGCAAGCATGCAGGCTAGATCATTGATGTGGAGATGCCCATAAAGATCATGAGAACCGATAGCACAAATATTTTGTCTCCGTGGTAGGTTGGCGACTGCAAGGTTGTCGTGGGGGTTGACAACGACGAATGTGAAGAGGAGGTTGGTGAAGGGACAGGTGCTGGCTAGGAAGAGGCCGATGGGATGAGGTCGTCTGGCCGATATTGATGCCAAGGTCTCCCACTGAAGAAGGCCGAGTGGAAGAGCAAAGCCATCTAGGATGGGGCCATCTAGGAAGGCCGCTTCGGATGTGGCCGCTTAGGATGGGGCCGCCTAGGATGGCCACCTAGGAGGATGGGCTAAAGCCGACGAGGATGGACCGACTTGCCGAGGCCAAGCCTAGATATAGTCATTGTAGCCCATGGGGTCAATTGGCCCTATCACTATTTTTTTATTTTTTTAAATTATATAATTATGCAACTATCCACCCTTTTTCTAAATTAGCTTAAACATTCATGGCATGATTTGTTACATATTGATCTAGTTTTAGTTTTCTTTTTTGGCTTTCACTTACCCAAAGAAAATTGACAAAATGATATATATTTAGGGTTATTTGACAGCTGCACATGATATATAAAATATGTGATTCATGATTAGTGGCTGTTTTGTAGTCAGAAACTAAGCTAAGATCATTAGAAGAATTGAGGCATCAAGTTGCATTGAATTAATAAAATAACCCACAAAACATCCATGGTCTACGACGCCGGATCGCAATTACCCAGGGCCAAACCTCGGGCCGGATCGCAGTTATCCAGGGGCCAAACCTCGGGCTGGGCAGTGCAGATTCCTGATCCTCCGACAACACATAAGTCCCAGCAAAGTGCAGGGAACCACAGAGAGAACAGAGGCAATCAATGTTCTCGTAAGAGAACTGCTGCTAGAAGGGCTCCCCGATCCCTCGAACACGCGCCCCTAGCCGAAGGGGATTGGCCAAGTCAACATGGACATAAGCTCGGGCGAAGCCCCCCCCCCCCCCCCCCCCCCCCCCTCGTTTCCTTGCTTTGATAGAGTAATCCGTGTACAGGAATTCCCCAATCATCGAAAGAATAGAGGATAAGATGTCGTCGACCCAGAATTCCATCGGAAGAATAGAAAAGAGGAAAGCGGATCCAAAGCAGGGCTTGAGGAAAGCGGATCCAAAGCAGGGCTTGAAGCAGAGAATTAGCTACCGGAATGAATTCAGACTTTCACTCCGCAGCAGCAAGCACTTGATCATTAACCACCCAGGACCTCCCAAAAATCAAGTCTTTGGCTTGGGAGTATGAGAATCGAAGGATGCAGTACCGATAAGCAAGAGAAATCGCATCATCCCCAGAAATTTCAGCGCGTTGAAGATCTCTTACAATCACTTCTAACGGAACCTACTGTAAGAGACACCGAGCAAGGATCACCTGATGCCCCCCAACTACTTGCTTCATTCTCCAATGGCTGAATCAAAACCTGAATGATGTCCAAAAATTGAGGCAACCCATTCGAATCAATCAATCGGAGCATGACGCTACGGTCCTTCGACGCTCCTCGCCCCATCGAACACTACTAAAGTGGGTGCAGAAGGATGTACCATGGCTTAGAGAGCCGAAATCACAGACACAGAACGACAAAGATCGAAGAAGACGAAGCCTAAGCACGAATCTTAAAGACAGAAAAGTCCGAGCTCTTCAAACTTTTTCTGCATCAGCTTTAAAAAAAGGTTACGTAAAAAGCATGACTCACGTTTCCTTTGCTTTGTCTGCTTTCGGAATTGTCAACCTTGTCGTCTGGCTTCGTTGTGCGCGCGCGAGATATGCGTTCCATTTACTTATCAACTCTATCGTCTGACTTCGTTGTGCGCGCACGAGATATGCGTGTCATTTACTTGACAGCTTTATCGTCTGACTTCGTTGCGCGCGCGCTAGAGAAATGTCGTAGCTTTTCTTTCTTTCTTTCTTTCTAATACTTAGAAGGAACCGAAAAGAATAATAAAAAAACGTTTGAAATCGTGGCAAAGAGATGCTTTCAGATGGATTTTTTTTACTGTGGTATATTAAAAAAAATTGAAGATGCCACGTTGACAGTTCTAACATTATCTGTGAAAATAGTAATATTTTTTTAAATTGGCATCATTAAAAATAAAGATCCACATGATGCGATGCAGGCATCAAATTTGTCACTTGGGTTAAACTGAAAAGAAGTATACTTGCACGGCTGGGCATCGACCTCCCTAATTATTCTTCCCACTGTCAACTAGTCATACCAAAACCCACATGATAGATTCCAACAAATAGCAAACAGTGGTAATAAACACAAATTAATAGTACAATATTCGCAAAACAAGAGTCCCCAATGGAGCTCAAGCATTCAGTGAGACATTATCATCTCCAGAAATATACAGATAATATGATTCTGGAGGTATCACTCGATGAACTTATGCCCTCGAGATTAAACCAATCTTACCGCTCGTGACTCCCTATAAGCATCACTCCATTTTCAGATCGTTTTACCCACAGTTTTGCTCCAGTAAGAAGATGCAATCCAGGAGTATCATAATTCAGATGCATTCTTTTCTCCTACCTTGTCACAGGTTGGGACTCCGAGTGAGAGATGCCACATGACCAAGGAAATTTAACCATGCAATTAAATAAGGCCTGCTCCCCAGGGAAGTTATCAACACGCGCATGTTTTCCTTTGTGTGCGCGTTGTTGACAGAAGAACTTTTAATCAGCTGGAGTTCACAAATTAGAGAGTAATGACTAAACAACTAAAATTTTTATTGTACATCCATGCAATTTGTATTTAAGATTGTTAGCTCATAACAACCAATTCTCGTAAGTATCAATCCAACCTAAATTAAATCCACATCATGTAACAACATGGTCTCGTTCAAATCCTTGATCAAAAATGAAAGAAGTTTGTGCTCGCCGTAGAAAAGTGAGAAGGAATCAACATCAGAAACAGAGGCTACAATAACCTTTTGCTTGCCTTGGCAAGGGAGAGCAAAGAGGAAAGAAACTAGAAGATTAGTGTTTGGTTTAGTCTTCTAGTCTAAAGTTTTATAGTGTAATAGAAAAGGAGCAACTTATTATGTAGAAGACTGCACTCAAATACCAAATGCAATGCATCAAAAATACAATAATTTTACCAATGAACTTACATGGAATCAAATAGTTCTGCCAAAAACAGATTTTAAAGATTACTGTTTTATATATTATATTGGTCGTAGGGATGTCTGATCAATCATACTCTACCTTGGCTTAAGTATTAGAACTAACATCATCTGCATGTAATACTTTTGTTTTGCTTCAATACTCAACATTGTTTTTGCCTTGATTTTTATCATTATATCCTCAAAAACATCATAAACAGAGAAATTCACTCTCCTCCAACCCTTCCATCAAATGCCAAAGTGAGGAATTAGCATTGATATTTAACTTCCCAGAGTAAATCAAGATTGGTCATTCATAACTACTCAGCCACCTCATCCTATGCATACATATGTATGTCCGTACAAACACCAATCCTCTGGCCTTTTTCTTCCACATATGTAAAACCAGAAGGTGCAATTGATCATTCCAGCACAACTCGCTAACTCAGAACACGTGTTTCTTTTAACCCTACGAACACCTAGCAACCCTTCTCAATAAACAGGTCACGGAGACAGCCTATGAACACTTAGCAACCTAATGGTGTACTAATTTGTTATTGAGAAGGCCAATAATAAAGTATTTGATTTGATAAGCAAGCATATAGTGTCAGCAAGTGATAGCACATTCACCTTAAATATTGATTAGAAGAGACCAATAAGATTTTCCAGCATTATACATACAAAATCAGAAATCATCTAGCTTTTCCACTAGCTGTAAAACAGACTACAAATATGCCAATAAGCACTTTAGCTAGAAACTAAATGACATGGCAAAGAGATCACCAATTGCAATAACAATACGCTTTCGAAATTTAAGACAGGCAGGAAGCCTTTGAGGAAAAGAGTCTAACAAAATCTTCCAGAGATTGTTATCCTTCATCTGGATACTAGAAGCCATTAAAGCCACAAAAGAAGACAATGGCACATGCAGAATTCAAAACAGATGAGAAAAAGAAACTAATAAAAAAAGCTTACTTCATCAAGAAACTCACAATTCACAAAGAGGTTCCAGCTTGCACATTGAGTGATCCTTCTTCCATGAAGTCTTCTAAACCTGATATGTGCATCCCTTAGGAAGGATTCCAAGCAAGCATGCAAATCAAGTAATGACCACCTTCATGCTGCAAAGAAGCACAACTAGCTCCAATGAGCATATTCCGAACATATATCTTATTATGTTCACCACTAGTGATGCCTATGCTCAAAAGGCCGGACTGTGATCAAAACACGCAAGCATTGCCAGTTAATGATTATTATGATTTAATAGCGTATGTCTGGAACATCTCCTATTCTTGCAACTAAATTTAAAACAATCCAATTGGACTAAATTAAGAAAGCCTGCTTCTACAAAAATATATAGCATGTTATCTTCATAAGAACAAAGGGAAAAATACATAATAAAGAATATTTGAGTGAAGGGTGCTCAATGAATTAACAAAGGGGAAAGACAAAATACAAAATATTTGAATAAAGAGTGCTCAACACAAACATTAATTCAGATTGTGATAGATCATATCAAGCACCAGGTTCCTGACTTCTGTATTGATAGAGACCTAAGAGATTAAAATCAGAAAGCAGCCAAAACAAACGAATAGATTAAAGCTATTAAAAAGACATTCAAGAAATAGAGCACAAAGGCTATTAAATTAGGTGGCTAGGAAATGACAACAAGAATCAGTAGGTCATAGTAAAGATTGCTGGGAAATGACACAACCAGCATAAGTCAACCATAGAAGAATGGTCAGTGGATCTGGAGATTATCTGAAGACATGGATATATTATAGATAACATGGTGTACAAAGCTTACATGGGACCCATAACAGGAAAGAAAAAGGATTCGCTAGGCAAATAGGAATTTGATGCCTCATCAGTTCATGTAACTAGGGCTCAAAAATACTTTTTCTAAAGAATACATCATTTACTCGCAAAGACACTGAGAAAAAAGTCTTCTTTTCTATTGTTTGGCAATGAGAGAAAAATTTAGGGAGAGAAAAATAAGTAGAAAACGTTTTATATTCCCATAGCCCTTTTTTTTCTCTAGTAAGAAGCAAATTTGACCCTAAGTAACAAAAGACTAGTGAATCAAGATTGCCAACACAAATCAGCATAACTTTCTCCTCAGTTTTCCCAGTCCATCCAAAGAATAGGAGATGCTTGAGTTTAGTCTTTTCCTGTTGATTGGCACTTCTTTCATTTTGCCAAAATTCAGACAGAACTAAATAATTGAGTAATTATTTCCACCATATATTTCAACTATCAAGTACTTTCAAGTTTATGTTCTTAGAAGTAATTCCCTTTCATCCATATTTCAGCACACAACCTGCAGAGATGTGATTTTAACATCAAACAAAAGAAGTTTCAGAAAATCTGAAGAGAATTTCCATCTGACAAGAACAATAGAGAAAACATAACTGCCCCATGAGATGTTTCCTTGCAAAGAAAGCTTATAAGCATAAAGCAAATATTCAGTAACACTAGCCCCATGAGAAAAAGAGACTAACAGCAGCTAATTGTAGATCTTTTTGTATGAGAAGAACATTGAGGTGTAAAAGTAAGAAAGTTCAACTATGCACACTGAATTTGTCCTTACTGAATCATCATTAAATCAGAGGAAAGATCTGAATAAATTACTATAAACCTCAAATGCAAATTCATATTTTGTGTAACATCCCTCCCTAGCATCACTGAAACTAATAATAAGCTGCATTAATCCACGCATTTTAAAATATTGTTCAGTAAAAGAGGAGAACTTAACTCACCAAATCAAGTCCATAGTAACAGTAAAACTAGGGGAAGATACAATATTTGTAGTCAGGAAAACCCAAAAGCAAGCCATGCAACAAGGCCTTCTAGGACTGCAGCTTTAAAGATTTCTCTCCACCGAATCTAAAGTTACATCCACAGGAGACAAAAAAGAAGCCGTGACAATTTCATTTAGGTTCAACTCATTCAAGCTATGGAGTTTCCATTGCACCTACAGCAGCAAGGAAAAGCAAAACCATCATCATGATTTAAAGAAAGAGAAAAGGACTTACCTATGGCAAAAGTAAATAATCAAAGCATATGAATATTTATAAGAATTCAAAAATGAAACAGAATATGATTGTTTGTATAACTTGAATAGTTTATAATTGGAGTGTCAAAGTAAGTGTGGTTTTACATTGCAGAATTGTTTTAAAGCATCAGCCAGGAAAAAATCATGACATAAGTAGATCAAAAGAAGAATATCTCAAATAGCATGCGAAGATTAAAAATGTATGAGCATGTCAAAACAATGAAAAATGAGGACCAAGCATCATTCAAAACCAAACATGATGGATAAAAACTAGAGTTCCAAGACAATTTTTCTTTAAGGGATGGTTGCCCCACACATCTACCTCTCAGTACTTTAAGCCATATAGTGCATAGTTGGTAATTATGGAAACCAACAGCACAATTTAGGCCATTATAGGCAAGGTATAACCGAGAAGAAAAGTGCTGGTGCATGCTAAACCTTGTTTTAAGATTTTTACCATAATCAGACTCACTGGCACATTGCCCTTTATGTATTGTTCGACGATACATATGAGACACCTATTATTTGTAGGCATTGCAACATAAAAAAGGGCATCTAAGAAATACTGACACTGAGTGATGTGCATAACAATGAACTCAACCATTTACCTATACGTTTTGAATATCAACCTCATGTATAAATATGCAAGTTATATTTCCATAGTCTAATATAGTGTGCAATGCATGTGACTTTTCAAACTGACCACCTACAATTGTGCTGCAAACCTAAAATGTTTATTTAAGATGAAACAAATTCAATAGCATGACAGTACAACTATACTACATGTTTCAGGAAAGCAGTAACATCTTATATATTATCTGTGGCAGAAGCATAAACAGCATTTGGAGTCCATGGATTTGCCCCACAAAAATCAAGCTAAATGACAAGCATGTTTTGCTAATTCACAAGTAAACTTGACTGTGTTGGATATTAAATTATAACGCTCTTATATATAACATAAAATTAGGACAGAACTGTCCAAGTTGACCTAACAAGACACCAGCACATGAAATTAAAACGAGCATGTGCATTAATCAAAAGAAAACTTGGCATCCAATCTAAATGAAAAGGCACATGGATAGAAAAAAGATCCAAACGATCAACTTGCCTTGCCTCCCCCAAAGCACATAAGAATCCCTGGGTTCCCCTACAAATCCTTGACAAGGGACAGAGATCCCCTCTCATTTCTCTTAGCTTCTTATCAACTTTTTGTAGGACTTGCAACCACAAGCAACCAGACCTGAGAAATGCACAGATGACTCAAAGGAATTCAGACTTCTGACAGTCAGCAACCTCAGCCCAGCCTACACACACCACTGTAACAGATCACAAAACCCAACTCCTTTTCACAAATTAGACAACTTGGAAGACTGCCAAAATAAGGCGCTTGAAACCGACGAATTTTTGTTCTCTTCTCTCTTCCAAGAAGGGTCAACCTCAACCACAAACCACTTATCAAACACACAAAGGACCTAGCCAGATATTAGTTTGAAAGTAACATCACAGTTTTCTCCCATCTGACCCACGCAAGTTGACGAAAATGAGGGAGAAAAAGGTTCAAGTTCAAAATCGAATCTTTGGTGGATACATAGAAAATATACGCACCAAAAAACAAACACTTTATATCAATGTCATAGGGGATTGGAGACAATAAACTTTAGATTTCAGGCTTCAGTCACCACCTACAAATTATAAAAACATATGACAAAAGCCAGGCCGAAAGATATCAACATCATTCCATTAAATTAATAAATAAATTATTGATTTGCATCAACCAAATGCCAGAAACACAAAAACGTGAACTCATTGGTTTATTTTTATGGTATTAAGCAAAAAGGTCTCGTTTGATTCAGTAACAAAGTACTGCGCTATTAACCCAATTCATACATCATATTATCACTCCCACCGACATATAACCCCCAATGAGAAAATTTCCCCACACTTTCCAGAATAATTTTGAAATCTAGAACTCTTGTGATGCAGAACCAAGCTCCCCCTTGTCCTTCCCAGCCTTCTTAGGAAGGAGAGTCTGGTGAATATTAGGCAAGACACCACCATTAGCAATCGTCACCGACCCCAGAAGCTTGCTCAGCTCCTCGTCATTTCTCACCGCAAGCTGTATGTGCCTTGGAACAATCCTATTCTTCTTATTGTCCCTTGCCGCATTCCCAGCCAATTCCAGAACCTGAACAAGATCGATTTTTTTTTCAAAGGATCAAACATTGAATAAAAAATCACAAGAATAGAAAGAAAAAAAACCATAAAATCACATATTGATAAACGAGCAAACTGTAAATCAGGAAAAAGATCAAACCTAGCACAGAAACCAGAAAAAATCAAATCCTAAATCATAGTAGAACAGAAATCGGACAAAAACAAAGCTCTATGATTAAAGTTTCGACCACCAACCTCAGCGGCGAGATACTCGAGGACGGCAGAGAGGTAGACAGGAGCACCGGCACCGACGCGCTCGGCGTACTTGCCGGCCTTGAGGAAGCGGGCAATCCGGCCAACGGGGAACTGTAGGCCGGCCTTATGGGACCGGGACACCGACTTGGAGGATTTGGGCTTGCCCCTGCCGCCCTTGGTCGAAGCCGTGGAGCTCATCTTCTTCTCTGATCGAGGTGACAAAACCCCTAACCCGCAGGGCTTCCTTATCGGAGAGAGGAAGAGAGCCGCAGTTTCAGAGGGGAGATGGAAAAGGGGGGTTGATATGGGTGAGGGTTGGAGGTGGGTTTTGATGGCTGCTTCACTGCGATTGGTGGGATGGAGTAGCCACGGATCGTCTACGTGGAGGGGCTGGATTGCTCCAGTTGTGCGGATGCTAGGATGCCGCGAAGGGGAATCGAGTCCGGTTCCGTTTCCGTGCTCCACCGGTTTTGTTTTGGGACAAGAAGGTGGCCACATTTTTTTTTTTTTTTGCGCTAATCAAATTCGAGAGGTTAAAAAATAAAATTTATTAAAATATAATATAGCATAAATTTTTCAGCTTTTAAAGTCAAAAATCAAAAAGTGAGCTACTGAATCTGCAATACATAGTCAGTGGATGAGTTAGCTTTTCGATATATATATATATATATACTAATTAAATTGTTAATATAAAATATATTATTTATATTTTATATTAATAAAATATAAAATAAATTTAAATATAATTTATTTATTTATTAAATCAAATTAAATTAAATTTATTGAAAGAATTTTAAATTTAATAAATTATTTAAATCCATTCAAGATCAAATAAAATCTGTATCCAACCTAAAATATTAAGATTCAAGATAAAATTAGATCAGATTATGCTTGCATTTGGATCAAGCATATCATTATTTTATAGTTAAAATTTAATAATTAATAATCAAATATAAATTTATGAAAAAAAAAAAAAAATTAAAAAAGTAAATTAAAACTTAAATTTTTATTTAAAAACTTTTAATTAATTAAAGAAAATGATTATTTTTAAGGTTATGAATTATAATTTTTTAAATATTTATTGATATGCATGAAAATATTGTAAATAATGATGGAGTGAAATAAATAATGAAATATAAATATTTAAATATAATTAAATAAAATAAATGAGAAGGTATTGTTAAGATAAAAAAGAATTAATTAAATGAGAGCTTATTTAATCAATCAGAGTAAAATAACTCAAGTAAAAGAACAAAAAAAAAAAAAAGCAGAGAATGCACTGCCTTCCTCTCTAATTATTAGGGAAGTACGAGGCTTATGCCTCCTCAGCTATCTTAAACCCAGGTAAACTAATAGTTTCACTAAGTTCAGTCCGATTTAGATGGATTTAAGCTTCTTACTGACCTGAATTAGTATTTCGACTTAGTGATTGACAGGTTCATATCAATATATTATAAATTAGGTGGTGTAAGTTGAAATGGCCATCCTTTTTTTTTTTTTTTTTTTTTACAAGCGGACAATCACACCAGTGTAGCGTGAGTTAAGCCAGTACAAAATCTGAGATAAAACCATAGGACACACATTACCCGGTCTCCATGACCAAAACTAGGGGTGGCAATTTTTGACACGACACGATAACTCGATACAAACACGACACGAAATAAATGGGTTTGGATTGACTATTTTTTGGTACAAACCCGTGTATGACACGACTCGCCAACACGAAATTTAAATGGATCGAGTTTGGGTTCAACCGCTTAACCCGAATTGACCCGTGTATTTAATCGGGTTGACACGAACCCGTCTGACCTGTTTTGATCCATGTATTTTGACCCGTGTATTTAATCGGGATAACCCGACCCGCCGCAGTCCACTGGCCCATAGGCCCACAAGTCCACAAGGACCACAATCCGTTGGCTTTTAACTCTGAGTTATTTTGGTATTTCCTTCGCTCGCCCGATGCCCGCTCGCCTTCCGCAGTTCCTCTCGCCCCTTCAACAGTCAACACTAACCCTAGCTTCTAGCCTTCCATTCGGCCATTCATTTTTGCCGCTCGCCTTCGTCGGAGTTTTGGAGTTACCAGATCTTTTCGATTGTCACCGACAAGCAACGAAATCTATTGGTAATTTTTGTTTCATCCCCTGTTACCCTGTATGTATCCTTGTTCTCTGTGGGTTGTGGGTTGAGTCTTGCTAAAAACCGTCGCCGGAGAAGAGACGGATCTAGATCTCTAGATCTAGTTTCCGGCAAGGGTGGGAAGCCATGGCTAACTTCCAACGATGGTCGGGCTCCGTTGAAGACAAGAGGACTGCAGGTCTTCTAGTCAGATTGGGCTCCCTTCTCTTACCTCCTCATCTCTTCTTCACAAAATCAGTTATCGTCTGTCATAATGTCATCTCTTTCATGGTCCATTTCCTCAAATACAGTCATCTTTAATGCGTATAAATATTAACTACTTTTACAATTCAAGAGGCACTTTTGATCGCTCAAAATCAGTTATTGGCAATCAGAGTCTTCCCCATCTTTCATCAAATAATCATTGAAGAAAAGGGAGAAAAAAAATTACGTGCGAAGATCAAGAATCAGTAAGCTTTCATGTTTATATTCCATTAATTATTATCCCATATTTACAATTACAAATGTCTTAAATGTTATTTAAATTATTAAAATTTGGGTTACAGCTTTTATTATACGTTTAAATGTTAAGAATCAATAAGCTTTCATGTTTATATTCCATTAATTATTATCTCATATTTACAAATGTCTTAAATGTTATTTAAATTATTAAAATTTGGATTACAGCTTTTATTACCTGTGTAAATCTTGGGTCATAGGTCGTGTCGGGTTAGTCGTGTTTCAAGTTATGTCGTGTTCGTGTCCAAATTACCTAACTCGTTTAACTCATAGGTCGTGTTTGGGTTGATGTGTTTTCAACCCGACCAAAACATGACACGACCTGGACACGACACGATTGCCACCCCTACCAAAAACCAGAGTGATGAGCAGCAGTTACCCAATCAGCCACTGAGTTAGCTTCCCAGTAAATATACCGAACCTAGACTTTAGAAGCCTGATGCAGCAAAGACCTGATGTCACGTAACAAAGGGTTAGTAGGTAAGGGTCGCCTAAGTCCTGCCGAAGCCAGCGCACCACAGTAATAGAGTCCCCTTAATAATAAGATGGCAAATGCCCAGACTGAGGATAGCATAAGATATGCCAGCCCACGCTGCATATAACTCAGCTAGCGCCACTGACAGGTCAAGAGAACCAAAACCACCAGCCGCAATCATCGACCCATCCGAGTCACAGATTGATATGACTGATCCCAACGTCGTCAGAAAAGGTAACGGCAATCATCATTCCTTAAGAGCCCCCACCGGTCTCGGGGTGCATCGTCATCCCCTCACCCCCGGCACCCCCTCGGGGTCGGGGGTAGGGTCATCATTCCTTAACCCCGGGGCCCCACCGGTCCCGGGGTGCATCGTCATCCCTCACCCCCGGCACCCCCTCGGGGTCGGGGGTAGGGTCATCATTCCTTAACCCCGGGGCCCCCACCGGTCCCGGGTGCATCGTCATTCCCTCACACCCGGCACCCCCTCGGGGTCGGGGGTAGGGTCATCATTCCTTAACCCCGGAGCCCCACCGGTCCGGGGTGCATCGTCATCCCCTCACCCCCGGCACCCCCTCGGGGTCGGGGGTAGGGTCATCATTCCTTAACCCCGGGGCCCCCACCGGTCCGGGGTGCATCGTCATTCCCTCACCCCCGGCACCCCCTCGGGTCGGGGGTAGGGTCATCATTCCTTAACCCCGGGCCCCCACCGGTCTCGGGGTGCATCGTCATCCCTCACCCCCGGCACCCCTCGGGGTCGGGGTAGGGTCATCATTCCTTAACCCCGGGGCCCCACCGGTCCGGGGTGCATCGTCATCCCCTCACCCCGGCACCCCCTCGGGGTCGGGGGTAGGGTCATCATTCCTTAACCCCGGGGCCCCCACCGGTCCCGGGGTGCATCGTCATCCCCTCACCCCCGGCACCCCCTCGGGGTCGGGGGTAGGGTCATCATTCCTTAACCCCGGGGCCCCCACCGGTCCCGGGGTGCATCGTCATCCCTCACCCCCGGCACCCCCTCGGGGTCGGGGTAGGGTCATCATTCCTTAACCCCGGGCCCCCACCGGTCCGGGGTGCATCGTCATCCCCTCACCCCCGGCACCCCCTCGGGGTCGGGGGTAGGGTCATCATTCCTTAACCCCGGGGCCCCCACCGGTCCCGGGGTGCATCGTCATCCCCTCACCCCCGGCACCCCCTCGGGGTCGGGGGTAGGGTCATCATTCCTTAACCCCGGGGCCCCCACCGGTCCCGGGTGGTCATCCCCTCACCCCCGGCACCCCCTCGGGGTCGGGGGTAGGGTCATCATTCCTTAACCCCGGGGCCCCCACCGGTCCCGGGGTGCATCGTCATCCCCTCACCCCCGGCACCCCCTCGGGGTCGGGGGTAGGGTCATCATTCCTTAACCCCGGGGCCCCCACCGGTCCCGGGGTGCATCGTCATCCCCTCACCCCCGGCACCCCCTCGGGGTCGGGGGTAGGGTCATCATTCCTTCCCCCGGGGCCCGGGGGTCGGGGGTAGGGTCATCATTCTTAACCCCGGGGCCCCACCGGTCCCGGGGTGCATCGTCATCCCCTCACCCCCGGCACCCCCTCGGGGTCGGGGGTAGGGTCATCATTCCTTAACCCCGGGGCCCCCACCGGTCCCGGGGTGCATCGTCATCCCCTCACCCCCGGCACCCCCTCGGGGTCGGGGGTAGGGTCATCATTCCTTAACCCCGGGGCCCCCACCGGTCCCGGGGTGCATCGTCATCCCCTCACCCCCGGCACCCCCTCGGGGTCGGGGGTAGGGTCATCATTCTTAACCCCGGGGCCCCCACCGGTCCCGGGGTGCATCGTCATCCCCTCACCCCCGGCACCCCCTCGGGGTCGGGGGTAGGGTCATCATTCTTAACCCCGGGGCCCCCACCGGTCCCGGGGTGCATCGTCATCCCCTCACCCCCGGCACCCCCTCGGGGTCGGGGGTAGGGTCATCTTAACCCCGGGGCCCCCACCGGTCCCGGGGTGCATCGTCATCCCCTCACCCCCGGCACCCCCTCGGGGTCGGGGGTAGGGTCATCATTCCTTAACCCCGGGGCCCCCACCGGTCCCGGGGTGCATCGTCATCCCTCACCCCCGGCACCCCCTCGGGGTCGGGGGTAGGGTCATCATTCCTTAACCCCGGGCCCCCACCGGTCCGGGGTGCATCGTCATCCCCTCACCCCCGGCACCCCTCGGGGTCGGGGGTAGGGTCATCATTCTTAACCCCGGGGCCCCCACCGGTCCCGGGGTGCATCGTCATCCCCTCACCCCCGGCACCCCCTCGGGGTCGGGGGTAGGGTCATCATTCTTAACCCCGGGGCCCCCACCGGTCCCGGGGTGCATCGTCATCCCCTCACCCCCGGCACCCCCTCGGGGTCGGGGGTAGGGTCATCATTCCTTAACCCCGGGGCCCCCACCGGTCCCGGGGGGCCCCCACCGGTCCCGGGGTGTCATCCCCTCACCCCCGGCACCCCCTCGGGGTCGGGGGTAGGGTCATCATTCCTTAACCCCGGGGCCCCCACCGGTCCCGGGGTGCATCGTCATCCCCTCACCCCCGGCACCCCCTCGGGGTCGGGGGTAGGGTCATCATTCCTTAACCCCGGGCCCCCACCGGTCCCGGGGTGCATCTCCCTCACCCCCGGCACCCCTCGGGGTCGGGGGTGGGTCATCATTCTTAACCCGGGCCCCCACCAGTCCCGGGGTGTGTCATCATTCCCCATCTCCGATATCCCTTCGGGGTGGGGTCATCTGCAATCAACATGCGACTCAGCTGCCAAGAAACGCGGCAACCTTCAGGTTGCACGGTGCACGCACATAATTTCAGTACATGACCATACCTTGCCGCAGAATACCGTTCGGTACTTCCGTGATTGTGCCCTGTTACGGAGGGCCATGCCTCATAACGAGGTTTGGCGCGTTGCATGCCCCTGTACATGACCATATCTTGCTACGGCGTACGGCATGCTACTACTTGCAGCTATACTCTGTCCCATCAGCCGGCGGCGCGCACTGCTACCTTCGCGACCGCTGGACACGTGTGATATCACATCAACAGGAGGTACGGGGGATGTCTCCGGCACGTGTAGCTGCGGTACGAAAGCAATCTCCCCTAGACGAAAGGTGAGGTATTAGGACAACTATAAGAGCAGGGAATGCGCGGTAAGTGGGATCCGAACTCTGGTTTTTCTGAGCTTTCTTCCTCCCTGCAAAAACCCTAACGCCTCAGCTTCTTTTCGCTGGAGTGGTTCCTTGTCTGAACCCAAGCCACTAACTTGATCGTCGGAGGGTCCCCACCGGTGCCACCGGTCCCCGGGGACTTTTCTTGCAGGATTTCCCGGAGCGAGACGTCCGTTTTCCCCGACGTTCGAAGGAGGTGACTTGGCGTCATCAGATTGGCGCGCCAGGAAGGGGGAGTGCAAGAAAGACATCGAACCAGCGGCCTTCTTCTTCTTCTTTCTTCAGACTTTGAAGCCATGGTGACTACTCGAACAAAGGGAGCTTCAGCCGGTCGCGCTGGGGGGCAGCGCTGCGGGGCTGGTCCACCCGCGGAGGCCCCCCCGGCTCTCGTATCCTGTTTCCCAGAGCCTCTGAATCTCCAGGGGGCAGGGCCTTCTGCTCCGCAGAATGACGCCCCGCGTCTGCTTCACAGCCACTTCAAGAAGATCGATTCGCTGCCCTGGCCACCCAGGTCCAGTCGCTGGCGGCGATGGTCAAAGGCATGCAGCAGCAGCAGCAAGCGGCCTTGCGGCAACCGGAGCCGAACCCGTCTGTCCCTGGGTGATGCAGCCTAGCCAGCACTCCTCCCGCCGGAGGTCGCCCGTTCCTGCAGATCATCACCGCCGATCCCCGGCCAAGCCGCATCCCGCGAAGCTCCAAAAGGCCCCGGTCTCCCTCTCGCCACGCCAGCGTCTCTCCTAAGCGGCGGCACGGAAAGGAGGCGGAGCGCACGCGCCGGCATCGCCGCCCCCGCTCTTCTTCTGAGTCTTCGGGGGAGGGCTCCTTTGATGGCCGGATGCCTCGTCGAGCTGAGCGTCGACTCGAGGAGTGCAACCAGAAGCTGGAGGAGCTCAGCCGTCGGATCACTCACCTGCCGGAGACTGATTATGACAGTCGGCCTCCTCTGTCTCGCCGCATCATGGAAGAGCCTATCTCTACCAGGTTCCGCCTTCCTCAACTGGACCCATACGACGGGACCACGGACCCCCTAGACCATTTGGAGAGCTATAAGGTGCTTATGCAAGTTCAGGGGGCCACTGACTCGCTCATGTGTGTTGCTTTCCCGGCTACCTTGAAAAAAGCTGCCCGGGCCTGGTATTCACGTCTGCCGCCGCGAAGCATCGACTCCTTCCGCCAGTTGGAGAGGGCTTTTCTGGCCCACTTTGACGCCTGCCGGAAGATCCCGAGGGTGGCAGACAGTCTGTTTGCCGTCCAGCAGAAGAATGGCGAGTCTCTGCGGACTACGTCGCCCGGTTCAAGGAGGCCGCCTTGGAAGTCTACAACCTGGAGGACTCGGTGGCAACCCTGGCTTTGAAGCGGGGGCTTCGCCCTTCTCGCTTCGCATACTCCCTGGACAAAAAGCCGCCGGGTTCCTACTCCGAACTTCTGATCCGCGCCCAGAAGTACATCCGGGCGGACGAAGCTGACTTTTCCCGGCGTGAAGCCGGCGGGAGTATACCCCGGAAGCCAACCCAGCCAGAACCTGCGGAAGCCCGCCCCAGGAGGCCCGAGCCTCCTCGCCGACCAGACAACCGTCCTCGACCTCCTGCACCGAGAGACGGGCCTTACACCCGTTGCTTGCCCAATATCCCAGATCCTGCTCGAGATCGAAGGGGAGCCCTATCTGCAACGCCCTCCTCCCATCAACCCGAAGATTCCCCGGAACAAAAATCTCTACTGCCGCTACCACCGGGACCATGGCCACAACACCGACGACTGCCGACAGCTGAAGAAAGCCATTGAAGACCTCATTCAACAAGGCCACCTGAGGAAGTTCGTCCAAAGGAACAACCCAGGAGCTCCTGGCCCGTCAGCGCCTGCGCCGCCGGTGATTGATAACACCCCGACGGAGAAGACAGTAGCGATGATTTCCTGGGGGGCAGGAGGCCCGGAAGAGACCAAGGGGGAGGGAGGAGTGGAGGCTGTAATTCCTTTTTTCGAAGAGGACTTGGAGGGGTTGTAAATAAAGATGATGATAGCGTCGTCGTATCCATGACGATTGCTAAGCACCCTGTAAAACGAATCTTAGTCGACAGTGGAAGCTCGTAGATGTTTTGAACTACGATGCCTTTGTTCGTATGAACCTGTCGCATGATCTACTTCGGCCTGTCGCCACGCCTTTGATGGGGTTCACGGGGATTCTGTGAGGGTCGAGGGGGAAATTACTCTTCCCGTAACAGCTGGAACGGCTCCGTGCCAGAGCACTGTCCTTATAAAATTCTTGGTAGTCCGTGTGCCCCTGGCGTACAACGCGATTCTTGGGAGGCCCGGGCTCAACCTCTTGGATGCCGTCATTTCCACCAAGCGGCTCCTGGTGAGGTTCCCAACCACCAGCGGGATCGGCGAGATGCGAGGAGAGCGGGACCTGCCGGCATGCTATCACTTGGCCCCCAGTCCCCAGGGGCAGCGCTTGCACCACCATCAGCATCGACATCAGAGACCCTTGACCCACGAGACTTGGAGAGGAGGGGGGAACCGGCCGAGCGGCTGCTCACTTTCCCCCTCGGGGAGGACCCCATGCAGACGATCCGCGTTGGAGCCTCACTCCGGACGAAGCTCGTGACCGCTCCTAGCCTTTCTGCGGGCCAACGCCGACGTCTTCGCATGGTCAGCATCCGACATGCCCGGGATCCCGGAGGAGGTGATTACACATCAGCTCAACATCCGACCGGAGTGCCGGCCTATCAGGCAGAAGAAAGGAGTTTTGCCCCGGACCGACAGAAGGCTGTTGATGAGGAGGTGCGGAAGCTGTTGGCGGCTGGCCACATCCGCGAGGTGCGCTACCCGACTGGTTGGCGAACGTCGTGATGGTTCGAAGGCCAGTGGAAGCTGGAGGATGTGCGTGGACTTCACCGACCTCAATAAGGCGTGCCCCAAGGACAGCTTCCCGCTCCCCCGAATCGACCAGCTGGTAGACGCCACCTCCGGGCACGGGACGCTCAGTTTCATGGATGCGTTCTCGGGGTATAATCAAATCAAGATGAGCTCAGCAGATGAAGAAGCAACCTCCTTTGTCACAGAGAAGGGGATCTACTGTTACAGGGTGATGCCTTTCGGACTGAAAAACGCCGGGGCCACTTACCAAAGATTAATGAACAAGGTTTTTGAGATCAGCTGGGGCGCAACATGGAGGTATATGTGGATGACATGCTGACCAAGAGCACCATGCAGAAGACCATGTAGCAGACCTCGAGGAGACTTTCAACAACCTGCGTCGGTACCGGATGAAGCTCAACCCCACAAATGCGCCTTCGGAGTAGCGGCTGGCAAGTTCCTGGGGTTCATGGTGACCCAGCGGGATCGAGGCCAACCCCGACAAGATCAGAGCCATCCTGGAGATGCGGCCTCCGGTCAGCAAGAAGGAGGTGCAGCGCCTGACGGGGAGGGTGGCGGCCTTGAGTCGTTTCATGTCAAGGTCGGCGGAGAGGTGCCTGCCCTTTTTCAAGGCGCTGCGCAAGATCAACGGCTTCGAATGGACGGAAGAGTGCCAGGGCTCCTTTGAAGACTTGAAGCAGTTTCTCTCCACTCCTCCGCTACTGTCCAAGCCTGAAAATGGAGAGGAGCTCTTTTATATCTGGCCGCTTCCCCCGAGGCTGTTAGCTCCGTGCTTGTGCGCATGGATACCGGCGGAGCCCAGAAGCCAATCTATTATACCAGCAAGGTACTCCATGACGCTGAGACCAGGTATTCAAAAACCGAGAAGATTATCTTCGCCTTGGTGGTCTCTACTCAGCGCCTTCGGCCTTACTTTCAAGCCCATCCCATCGTGGTGCTTACGGACCAGCCCCTGCGAGCTATTCTGTCTCGCCCCGACACCTCCGGCCGGCTGGCTAAATGGGCCATCAAGCTAAGTGAGTTCGACCTGTCCATCCGGCCAAGACCAGCCATGAAGTCCCAGGTGTTGGCGGATTTCCTAGTCGAGTGCTCCTGGACGAGAAGGACGTGGAGGAGGAGCGACCGGAGAAGCCAAGGGACTCTCCTCACCTGGAGAGACGGAGGATTGGATCCTGCATGTAGATGGAGCGGCAAACTCTCAAGGGAGTGGAGCCGGACTCATTCTCGCAAGCCCGGAGGGAGACGTCGTGGAGTACGCTCTCAGATTCCAGTTCCCGGCGACCAATAACCAGGCGGAGTACGAAGCCCTGCTGGCGGGGATGAGGCTAGCTAAGGAGCTGGGCGCGGGGCGCTTGAGGGCCTTCACGGACTCTCAACTCATTTCTGGACAAGTCGCCGGGGAGTACGAGGCTAGGGACCCCACCATGTCCCGCTACTTGAGCAAGGTGCAGTCCCAGGCGTCTCATTTCTCTTATTTTCGTGTCAGCTATATCCCCAGAGCGGAGAATGCCAGGGCTGACGCGCTGTCTCGTTTGGCCACTTCGGTCGACGGGACGTTGGGAAGAACATATGTGGAGCACCTACAAGTCCCAAGCTTTGAGGCCACGGATGAAGCGTTGCCGGTGGCAGCAGGAGCCCTCCTGGATGGACCCCTACGTCCGGTACTTGACTGACGGTACTCTCCCGGAGGACCCCGCTGAGGCCAAGCTGCTCAAACGAAGGGCCCCGAGATTCTTGATGATGGACGGGAAGCTTTATCGGAGATCCTTCTCATATCCGGTCCTTAGGTGTGTGGGGCCAGCAGAATCAGATTACATCCTTAGGGAGATCCACGAGGGTGTATGCGGGAGTCACCTGGGGGGCAGAGCCCTAGCATACAAGGCCCTACGCCAAGGGTATTTCTGGTTGACAATGAAGGAGGATGCGCCGAGCTTGTCAAGAAGTGTGATAGCTGCCAACGTCATGCCAATATTCAGCGACAGCCAACCTCTCACCTAACTCCTCTGGTGGCACCCTGGCCTTTCGCCCAGTGGGGTATGGATATCTTAGGTCCATTTCCC
>UESW01003918.1:1044728-1187440 GCA_900491605.1 Calamus simplicifolius | reverse complement strand
AGAATGCCAGGGCTGACGCGCTGTCTCGTTTGGCCACTTCGGTCGACGGGACGTTGGGAAGAACGTATGTGGAGCACCTACAAGTCCCAAGCTTCGAGGCCACGGATGAAGCGTTGCCGGTGCAGCAGGAGCCCTCCTGGATGGACCCCTATGTTCGGTACTTGACTGACGGCACTCTCCCGGAGGACCCCGCTGAGGCCAAGCTGCTCAAACGAAGGGCCCCGAGGTTCTTGATGATGGACGGGAAGCTTTATCGGAGATCCTTCTCATATCCGGTCCTTAGGTGTGTGGGGCCAGCAGAATCAGATTACATCCTTAGGGAGATCCACGAGGGTGTATGCGGGAGTCACCTGGGGGGCAGAGCCCTAGCATACAAGGCCCTACGCCAAGGGTATTTCTGGTTGACAATGAAGGAGGACGCGTCCGAGCTTGTCAAGAAGTGTGATAGCTGCCAGCGTCATGCCAATATTCAGCGACAGCCCACCTCTCACCTAACTCCTCTGGTGGCACCCTGGCCTTTCGCCCAGTGGGGTATGGATATCTTAGGTCCATTTCCCCCGGCCTCCGGGCAGCGGAAGTTTCTCCTGGTGGCGGTGGATCACTTCACCAAGTGGGTTGAAGCTGAGGCTCTGGCCAAAATTACCGAGAGTAAAGTGAGATCTTTCTTCTGGAAGTCAGTCATATGTCGGTTTGGGCTGCCACGCACTCTAGTCACTGATAACGGCCGACAGTTTGACAACGCACCTTTCCGGGAGTTCTGCTCCGAGCTGGGCATCTGTCAGAGGTTCACCTCCGTCGGGCATCCTCAAACCAACGGGGCAGCGGAAGTGACTAACCGGATCATCCTCCAGGGGCTAAAGACTCGACTGGATGGCTGCAAGGGACGATGGGTAGAAGAACTCTCCAACGTGCTATGGGCTTATCATACAACGCCACGAACCCCCACTGGCGAAACGCCATTCAGCTTGGTCTTTGGTTCTGAGGCCGTCATTCCTGTGGAGATCGGCGCGCCCAGCCCTCGGGTAGAAGCCTACAGTGAGGAAGATAACCCTGACCAACTGCGAGCCAACCTCGACCTGGTGGAGGAAGTGCGGGACAGAGCGCGGCTTCGAATGGCAGCCTATCGGCAGCGGGCTGCGAAATACTACAACGCACGCGTGCGCCCCCGGACGTTCCTACCAGGAGATCTAGTCCTCGACGGGCAGAGATCTCAAAGCCAACTGAGGGAGGCAAGCTGGCCCCTAACTGGGAGGGGCCTTACCGGATCACCGAGACGCTCCACCACGGGGCTTATAAAGTTGAAGACCTTGACGGGACACCACTCCTAGGACGTGGAATGCGGATAACCTCCGCCGGTATTACCAGTAATGTATCCCTCCTTTCGCATTAAACATCATCTCATGTTTGTTTGGGTGCTCACCCCTTATTCAATGCTAACGAGATTCAATTCTAGTTATCTGAATCTTCAAAGCCCTGCACCAGCCAGGCATAAAGCCCAGTGTACCACTGTGTACCACCGGCTCTCAACAACAAAAGCCCGGCACCCCGTCGGCACCAAAGCCCTGCACCAGCCAGGCATAAAGCCCAGTGTACCACTGGCAGAGCGTGTACCACCGGCTCTCAACAACAAAAGCCCGGCACCCCGTCGGCACCAAAGCCCTGCACCAGCCAGGCATAAAGCCCAGTGTACCACTGGCAGAGCGTGTACCACTGGCTCTCAACAACAAAAGCCCGGCACCCCGTCGGCACCAAAGCCCTGCACCAGCCAGGCATAAAGCCCAGTGTACCACTGGCAGAGCGTGTACCACCGGCTCTCAACAACAAAAGCCCGGCACCCCGTCGGCACCAAAGCCCTGCACCCAGGCCCCAGTGTACCACTAAAGGCCCAGTGTACCAGCTGGTGTACCACTGGCAGAGCGTGTACCACCGGCTCTCAACAACAAAAGCCCGGCACCCCGTCGGCACCAAAGCCCTGCACCAGCCAGGCATAAAGCCCAGTGTACCACTGGCAGAGCGGTGTACCCACCACTGGCTGTACCACCGGCTCTCAACAACAAAAGCCCGGCACCCCGTCGGCACCAAAGCCCTGCACCAGCCAGGCATAAAGCCCAGTGTACCACTGGCAGAGCAGTGTACCACCGGCTCTCAACAACAAAAGCCCGGCACCCCGTCGGCACCAAAGCCCTGCACCAGCCAGGCATAAAGCCCAGTGTACCACTGGCAGAGCAGTGTACCACGGCTCTCAACAACAAAAGCCCGGCACCCCGTCGGCACCAAAGCCCTGCACCAGCCAGGCATAAAGCCCAGTGTACCACTGGCAGAGCGTGTACCACCGGCTCTCAACAACAAAAGCCCGGCACCCCGTCGGCACCAAAGCCCTGCACCAGCCAGGCATAAAGCCCAGTGTACCACTGGCAGAGCGTGTACCACTGGCTCTCAACAACAAAAGCCCGGCACCCCGTCGGCACCAAAGCCCTGCACCAGCCAGGCATAAAGCCCAGTGTACCACTGGCAGAGTCGGTGCACCAGCCAGGCATAAAGCCCAGTGTACCACTGGCAGAGCGTGTACCACGGCTCTCAACAACAAAAGCCCGGCACCCCGTCGGCACCAAAGCCCTGCACCAGCCAGGCATAAAGCCCAGTGTACCACTGGCAGAGCAGTGTACCACTGGCTCTCAACTCTGCATAAAGCCCAGTGTACCACTGGCAACAACAAAAGCCCGGCACCCCGTCGGCACCAAAGCCCTGCACCAGCCAGGCATAAAGCCCAGTGTACCACTGGCAGAGCGTGTACCACTGGCTCTCAACAACAAAAGCCCGGCACCCCGTCGGCACCAAAGCCCTGCACCAGCCAGGCATAAAGCCCAGTGTACCACTGCAGAGCAGTGTACCACTGGCTCTCAACAACAAAACCACCAAAGCCCTGCACCAGCCAGGCATAAAGCCCAGTGTACCACTGGCAACCAAACAACAAAAGCCCGGCACCCCGTCGGCACCAAAGCCCTGCACCAGCCAGGCATAAAGCCCAGTGTACCACTGGCAGAGCAGTGTACCACTGGCTCTCAACAACAAAAGCCCGGCACCCCGTCGGCACCAAAGCCCTGCACCAGCCAGGCATAAAGCCCAGTGTACCACTGGCAGAGCAGTGTCGTGCACCAGCTCCCAACAACAAGCCCGGCACCAAAGCCCTGTAAAGCCCAGTGTACCACTGGCAGAGCGGCTGCCACCACTTCTCACCAAAGCCCGGCATGTAAAGCCCAGTGTACCACTGGCAGAGCAGTGTACCACTGGCAACAACAAAAGCCCGGCACCCCGGCATCATTGTACCACTGGCAGAGCCTGGCGCCGGCTCGGCACCAAAGCCCTGCACCAGCCAGGCCCCAGTGTACCACTGGCAGAGCGTGTACCACGGCTCTCAACAACAAAAGCCCGGCACCCCGTCGGCACCAAAGCCCTGCACCAGCCAGGCATAAAGCCCAGTGTACCACTGGCAGAGCCGGCCCGGCAGGCACTCAAGG
This sequence comes from Calamus simplicifolius, assembly GCA_900491605.1. Classification (NCBI taxonomy): domain Eukaryota; kingdom Viridiplantae; phylum Streptophyta; class Magnoliopsida; order Arecales; family Arecaceae; genus Calamus; species Calamus simplicifolius. The sequence goes on along the minus strand of UESW01003918.1, from coordinate 1,183,922 downwards.
CCCTGTGCCAATCAGGCATAAAACCCGGCTAACCGCTGGCGGAGCAGTGCACCAACGATTCTTCACAGCCAAGACCCGACACCCTACCGGTCAAAACAAAGCTAAGTCCCGCGGACATCAAGCTGCGCGCCAGACTGACACCAGGTCCAATACTTGACCGGGCATTACGCCTATAGTCCGAGGGAGCCTACCGGCCTAATCCCCGATCAGCGGTGCCCCCGCTCCCAAGATTCAACCCTACCTAGCTCTAATCCGCGGGTCCATGTAACTAAGGCGGAGTGGCGCAGGTGGGAAGGTGTCCCTCGGAATCATCGAGACAAACAAGAATCGTGGGGCCACGTATCAATTGATGAAGTTAACAATAATACGAAGATCATCATGAAAAGTATTTTCATTAACTGGAACTACAAAACCCCGACGTAGTCGGGCTTACAAAAGAAAGAAAAGAAAAGCAAAGTCGCGGACGCAGACTCATGGCTCTGCCGGTGCGGGCTCATCATCGGAGGAAGTCTGGTCTGACAATTCGATCTCCAGGCCCGGGGGAAATTCAAATCCCTGGCCACCCTCTCCTTAGCATGCTGGAACCCGTCGAGGTATACAGCGGCCGAGCTTCGGCCAGGTCATCTGCGAAACGCTCGGATGCCTTGTACTCTTCAACAAGTCCAGCAGCCCGAGCCTTCTCCGCAGCAAGGGCCTCCGCCGTGGTTTTTTCAGCCTCCCGAGCCTGGTTATCTCCTCTCGGCGCGGCTCAACTCTTCCTCACGACGGCAGGTCTCCTCCCTTGCCACTCTAGCTTCCTCCGCCGCCGCACCCGCTCGGTCCTCGGCCTCCTGGAGCGCTGAGGTCAACTCAGAGATGTGCATATCCCTGGCCATGACCGCGCTCTCAGCCTCCGCCATCTGAGAGAGCGCCGCGCGCGTGCGATTGGCCTCCATTTCCGCCCGGCTCGGGGCCCTCACCTCGCTTGCACAGGCGTCTTTGACCGCTTCCAGCGCCTTTCTGCCTTTTCCGCGCGCGCTGGGCCTCCTCGGCCTCCTTCTGCGTCTCCCGCAGAACCTTTTTCCCCCGTGGATAACCTCCCTGGCGGCCCTCAGGGAGTGGCGATCTGCACACAGGCCCAGGTCAACAGAGTATATATATATGTAGAAACAGTAAGGGGAAGGGAGCGAGAAATCGCTTACCTTGACCACTGCGGCGTAGGAGTCTCGGAAAACGCGCCCGCCCCCAGATGGCTGAGATCTTCTATAATCCTGAGATCAAAAACCGGACCCAGGGCCTGCTCGGCCCAGCGGCCGTCGTCCAAGGAGTCCCGAGGCGGCCTGGGCGCGCCCTCGCCTCCCTCCGCCGTTCCTGAGGTCCCCGGCTCTATGTGCGACCGCTCCCGAGTGGCCCTTCGGGGGATGGGCTCGCGGGGCCAGATGGTCCCTCGCCCCAGTCTCTGGCGGCGTCTAATGGGGTCGCTCTCTCGGAGGCCGGGAACTCCCCGGTTGGCACACGCGCCCCCACTTCTGGTTCCTCGGCGGTGGCTCCCGCAGCCACCCCCACTTCTGGTTCCTCGGCGGTGGCTCCTGCAGTCGCCCCCACCTCTGGTGGAGTGTCGGCCGTGAGGTCGACCTCCGGTACAGCCGGGGCATGTGACGGAGCCGGGGGTGGGACTGGTGCCGGGAGGGAGGCCCGGACCACCAGGCGTTTCGGGGCCGGAGCCCGCTGGTCCCTGGGCGGCCCTTCTCGGGCCCTTTTCTTAGCAGCCTTTACCACTTTCGCGGTCGGGATCTTCATTGCTGCATGACATAAGTTAGATTTTCAGAATGGTAAAAAAAAAAAAAAAGGGGAAAAAGAAGAGCAGAATTCCTGACTAAGTATGGAGAATTTACCCCGCTGGGAGATGAGACCCGCCAACTCAAAGTTGTCCTCCGCCAACAGCAGGGTGTACCGGGGGATCTCGGCGGTCAGCAATACCCCCATCGCCTCCCGGTCCCCAGGATGAACAGCCGCGGCGTTCCCTCGGAGGTCGGGGTCCCCCCACCGGGGCCGGACTTGGTCGATATTAGCAAAAAAGAAACGGGGTTTCCACCCCTTGATTGACGAAGGCAAAAGAAGCTTAAGGACCCTGTTGGGTCGGGGCTGGAATAGCCACCACCCTTTTTGGGCTCGGAGGGAGTAGAAATTGCAAAACAAACTGATCCTGGGAGTAATGCCTAGGCGATGGCAGAGAATAACAAAGGCGCTAATCACGGCAGGAGTTTGGGACTAGTTGAGAAGGAGTCAAAGAATAGAAATCAAGCAGGCGGACAAAGAAAGGATGAAAGGGAGGGCGGAGACCTGCCTGCAGGCAGATCTCATAAAGAGCTACTCGACCGGGTCGGGAGGAGATGACCCGGTCGTCAGGTGTTGGTAGGAATAACTCGACCTCCCGAGGGATCCTGTAGCGGGCCCGGATCCTTTCCAGGTCCAGTCGCTTCAGGACGGAGGCTGTCCCCTCTGGGGACTCCTCCACCCTCGATGAGGTCCCGGCCCTCGACCGGTGGCCCCTTGATGGGGCCCCACCGGTGGCCCGTCGCCGGGCCAGAGGGATGTGGTCCTCCGAATCAGAGGACCACTCGATGGGAGGAGAAGGAGAAGGAGTCTGAGGCCTCACAGAAGGAGGACGGTCCTCAGAACCGTCCTCCGAGGTCCAAGAAGGTGAACTCATGAAAAAGAGAATTAAGACGAAAGGGCTGACCTGGAAGAGCAAAGAAAGCTGGGCACGAGCTCGCAGGTTGAAGGAACGCTGGGGAACAGAAGGAAGAAGATGATGGCGATGAGGCGTCAGCCCGCCTCCTTTGGCTAGCTTTATCGAGTTTTCAAAATGTCCCGCCATGTCTCGTCAGCCACGCGGCTTCTTGCTATACGCCGGTTCGCCTCGAGGATCACCCCGGCGCGTGGTGCGGCACGCCCCGGCCAGCGATGGGACCTTGCTGACGTCGCCGTAATGAGAGGAAATGATGATACGCCTTTTCGCGCAGACTTCCGAAGAGCTCGTCTTCATTTCGAGGGCGATCATGGCTGGCGCGGTGTACGGGGGCCGTCTCCTTACATTCCCCACACCGTCCGCATAGAACTCAAGGGTAGGGATCAGCCACGTGGAGAACGCCCCTTGAGCCTCAGCGGTGGGACCCGCTTCGCCCCAGGGGCGAGGGGGCATCTGATATGACTGATCCCAACGTCGTCAGAAAAGGTAACGGTCATCGTCATCCCCTCACCCCCGGCACCCCCTCGGGGTCGGGGGTAGGGTCATCATTCCTTAACCCCGGGGCCCCCACCGGTCCCGGGGTGCATCGTCATCCCCTCACCCCCGGCACCCCCTCGGGGTCGGGGGTAGGGTCATCATTCCTTAACCCCGGGGCCCCCACCGGTCCCGGGGTCATCGTCATCCCTCACCCCCGGCACCCCTCGGGGTCGGGGGTAGGGTCATCATTCCTTAACCCCGGGCCCCCACCGGTCCGGGGTGCATCGTCATCCCTCACCCCCGGCACCCCCTCGGGGTCGGGGGTAGGGTCATCATTCCTTAACCCCGGGGCCCCCACCGGTCCCGGGGTGCATCGTCATCCCCTCACCCCCGGCACCCCCTCGGGGTCGGGGGTAGGGTCATCATTCCTTAACCCCGGGGCCCCCACGGTCCCGGGGTGCATCGTCATCCCTCACCCCCGGCACCCCCTCGGGGTCGGGGGTAGGGTCATCATTCCTTAACCCCGGGCCCCCACCGGTCCGGGGTGCATCGTCATCCCCTCACCCCCGGCACCCCCTCGGGGTCGGGGTAGGGTCATCATTCCTTAACCCCGGGGCCCCCACCGGTCCCGGGGTGCATCGTCATCCCCTCACCCCCGGCACCCCCTCGGGGTCGGGGTAGGGTCATCATTCCTTAACCCCGGGGCCCCCACCGGTCCCGGGGTGCATCGTCATCCCCTCACCCCCGGCACCCCCTCGGGGTCGGGGGTAGGGTCATCATTCCTTAACCCCGGGGCCCCCACCGGTCCCGGGGTGCATCGTCATCCCTCACCCCCGGCACCCCCTCGGGGTCGGGGGTAGGGTCATCATTCCTTAACCCCGGGCCCCCACCGGTCCGGGGTGCATCGTCATCCCCTCACCCCCGGCACCCCCTCGGGGTCGGGGGTAGGGTCATCATTCCTTAACCCCGGGGCCCCCACCGGTCCCGGGGTGCATCGTCATCCCCTCACCCCCGGCACCCCCTCGGGGTCGGGGGTAGGGTCATCATTCCTTAACCCCGGGGCCCCCACCGGTCCCGGGGTGCATCGTCATCCCCTCACCCCCGGCACCCCCTCGGGGTCGGGGGTAGGGTCATCATTCCTTAACCCCGGGGCCCCCACGGTCCCGGGTGCATCGTCATCCCCTCACCCCGGCACCCCCTCGGGGTCGGGGGTAGGGTCATCATTCCTTAACCCCGGAGCCCCCACCGGTCTTGGGGTGCATCATTATCCCCTCACCCCCGGCACCCCCTCGGGGTCGGGGGTAGGGTCATCATTCCTTAACCCCGGGGCCCCCACCGGTCCCGGGTGCATCGTCATTCCCTCACCCCCGGCACCCCCTCGGGGTCGGGGGTAGGGTCATCATTCCTTAACCCCGGAGCCCCCACCGGTCTCGGGGTGCATCATTATCCCCTCACCCCCAGCACCCCCTCGGGGTCGGGGGTAGGGTCATCATTCCTTAACCCCGGGCCCCCACCGGTCCCGGGGTGCGTCATCATTCCCCATCTCCGATATCCCTTCGGGTGAGGTCATCTGCGATCAACATGCGACTCAGCTGCCAAGAAATGCGGCAACCTTCAGGTTGCACGGTGCTCGCACATAACTTTCAGTACATGACCATACCTTGCCGCAGCATACCGTTCGGTACTTCCGTGATTGTGCCCTGTTACGGAGGGCCATGCCTCATAACGAGGTTTGGCGCGTTGCATGCCCCTGTACATGGCCATCTCTTGCTATGGCGTACGGCATGCTACTACTTGCAGCTATACCCTGTCCCATCAGCCGGGGCGCGCACTGCATACCTTCGCGACCGCTAGACACGTGTGATATCACATCAACAGGAGGTACGGGGGATGTCTCCGGCACGTGTAGCTGCGGTACGAAAGAAATCTCCCCTAGATGAAAGGTGAGGTATTAGGGCAACTATAAGAACAGGGGAATGCGCGGTAAGTGGGATCCGAACTCTGGTTTTTCTGAGCTTTCTTCCTCCCTGCAAAAACCCTAACTGCCTCAGCTTCTTTTCGCTGGAGTGGTTCCTTGTCTGAACCCAAGCCACTAACTTGATCGTCGGAGGGTCCCCACCGGTGCCACCGGTCCCCGGGGACTTTTCTTGCAGGATTTCCCGGAGCGAGACGTCCGTTTTCCTCGACGTTCGAAGGAGGTGACTTGGCGTCATCACAGATCACAAAAGCTGATCTAGCCAGACGACTTTAAACATTGTCATCAAAGTTGATTTTAACAGACCCTAGTGGGGGGTTCCCAGAAAATAAAGACCGTAAGCCGCGGCAGTAGGGGAATCCCAGATACTAGGTCTATCAGCATCAAGGCCTGACTGGTGGAGCATGTACTCAGCAGAGAGGGACAGAGTTGTCCAGAGAATCTTGTGGGGAGGGTCACTCACATCAGAAAAATTTTTCCTATTCTAAAACAGCCAAACCTGGTGAGCAATATAAGCTCTCGGAGAGCTCAACCGACGTGTACCCCTCCGCCCGTCCTGCCGAATCATCCTCGGAAAAGAAGAATGACATGGGCCACTACTATCACTCTAGAAATGATAACCTGCTATCTACCAGACCAATCTAACTCTGTCGCAAGTAAAAATAGCATGGTCAGCAGTCTCCTTCGCCAGTCTGCATAAAGGGCACATAGGCTAGATCGTCATACCCCTACTCGAGAGCAAAGAGCAAGTTGGAAGGCAATCCCAAGCCAACTTCCAAATGAATAGCCGCACTCTATGGTAAATGGGAAGCTTCCAAATCCAAGAGACGTCCAGCATATGCCTAGACTGTGGCCTATACTCCTGTATAAGATCCCTAATCGGAGCACGAGTCGAATAGGATCTCTTCCAAAGTCTGATATCCGAGGCACAGTCCGATATAAGAGGGATGGAAAGAATACGCCAGGATAGCTCCGCCCCGAATAGAGTGGCAACACGGGAGGCATGCCAGACATTGCGATCCTAAGCAATTAGGTCAATGACTCTCGTACCGCTAGCAATGTCAATGCTCACGAAGGTAGGCCATTGGGATAATGGAAGATCAGCCAACCACGTATCCCTAAGCACATCAACAGAAGCACCATCATCAATCATCCACGAGACACGAGATAGCATAGCCGGAGCATGATGACACTGTAGGGAGAAATCAATCTCTGAGGCATGCATATTTTAAAATTTGATAATAATAATCAATGCGAAAACTTAAAGATTACATTTTAATCTATCTAACATGCATCAAGATCATATCTTTGCCTTATACTATAGGATCGTTTGATCTAAATTATGCATATAAATAAAAACATCAAGATCATATCTTGATCTTCAAGATGAGCTTGAAGCATGCCTTAAGATCTAGGGATCAAATCACTTACCTTTAAGAACAATAGGTAAATCCTTTGTGCTCTGCAGCCGTTCAATCGTCCGGCCTCTAGTATCGTCCACGCGAAGCCCCGAATGATCGGATTCCCGGGAGTGCTAGCTCGCAGAAAAATAACTTTGCTAATCTTGAATCTTCCCACTTGAATCTTCCTTCAAGATCCACCAAACTTTTGCTAACATCAGAATCACATCAGGATTTTGTGTTCTAGATCTTTAGAACTTCAATCCACGACATATCGTGTGTTGTGTTCTATGATCTGGTGAAGAATGTCTTCTAATTTATAGGCTCAATGCAGCCTTTAGCCCATTGAATTCTAACACTTAGTATTCTGCCGTTCGGTGAAAACCAAAGAGACACAGTGTTTGGTTAATTCCGACGTTCGGTGAAAACCAAAGAGACGCAACGTTTGGTTAATTTCGATGTTCAGTGAAAACCAAAGAGATATGAATTCTAAGACTTAGAATTCCATCGTTGGTTAATTCAAAGGTGTAACTTCATGAATAACCCTATATTCTTGACAAAATAAAGTCATTTCATTTGAGGTATATTCACCACCGCGATCTGACATAAATTTCTTAAGCTTTTTCTCAGTTTAGGTTTCAGCTTCTATCTTATAAATCTTAAACTTATCTAATACTTCATTCTTAGATTTTATCAAATATATGTAACAATATCGAGAAAAGTCATCTATGAATATTACAAAGTAACGACTTTCTTCCCGTGTAGGAAACTTGGTAGAGTCACATACGTCGCTATGAACTAATTCAAGAAGTGTTGAGCTCTTATTTACTGATTTAAAAGGTTTTCTTGGCATTTTGGCTTGAATACAAATCTTACATTTGAACTTTCTATCAATATGAACTTTAGGAATTAGATTAAGATTTGTCATGTAATGAATACGATCAAAATTCATATGACCAAGTCTACTATGCCAAACATTTGAAGATTCAACATTAAAAAGAAGAGGACTTTTATTTGATAACTTAGAGGAAACATTTAACTTAAAAAGACCTTCACAAACAAAGCCTTTACCAACAAACTTATTATTACGAGTAATTACAACTTTATTTCACTCTAGAACAATTTTATATCCTCTAGATATAAGGAGAGATCCACTAATTAAATTTTTTCTAACACTAGGAACTAACATCAATTCGTGAAGGACCAGGATCTTTCCAGATATCATCTTTAGATCCACTTGATCTTTTCCAAGCACTTGTGCTGAAGAATTATTCCCAAGTGTTACACCTCCTCCACTTGATTCATGCAAGGTGGAGAACCAGATCAAAACAAACATGAACATTAGCTCCTGAATCAAGCCACAATCACAAGAAGATTGGGTTGAGTTAATTAAGAATTTTGAATTTACCGACCTGAAAGAAGGCTCATCACCACTCTCAACCACATTAACTTGTGGTTTAGATGATTTCCTCAATGGTTCAGTCTTTCGGTGGTAGCAGTCCTTCGCCACATGATTTGTCCTTCCGTACACAAAGCAGAACGTGCCTTTATAATTTTTGACTTCTGATTCGGTCGGTTCTGATTTGATCGGTTATGAGGAGGTTTGTATGATTGGTTGGATCTAGATTAAAATTTCTTCTTCTTAAAATTCTTTCCCCTATGTTTGAATTGATTTGGAGTTGGATTTGACTCGGTCAGATTGATTTTAGGTCCAAGATCGGTCTTTTGATTTTGATTGAGCCTAAGCCAGTGTTCTTCTTCAATCCTAATAGAGTTAATCACTTCTGTTAGGGTCAAGCTACCTTGCTTATGACTTAGCTCTCGAGTAAAGGATAACCAAGAAGGTGGAAGAGAATCTACTAAGGCTTGGACCTTATAGTTTTCAGAAAAACTACATCCGGTCAACTCCGTCTTTCTAAGAAAATCTTGGAATTCATAAATTTGAATATTAATAGGTTTAGAATCTACCATTATGTACTTTTAAAATTTTGAGATGGTGAAACGACCTAGACCAGCATCAACCATCCCATATTCAGCCTCAAGGGCATCGTATAGTTCCTTAGCAGTTTTAGTAGGAAGGTAGACATCATAAAGATTATTAGATAGGGCACTTAAAATTCTATGTCTATAATGAAAATTTATTTCTTGGGGTGTTTTTGATGTTGATGAAGAGGAAGTATCAACTATACTAGAATAACCTTGTTGAGTATTAGATTTGGGATCCGGTAATTCTATGGAAGAAAATAAGCATAAAGTGGTAAGCCAATATTTCACTTGGATTTGCCACCTCCTAAAAAATAATCCATTAAATTTTTTAGGTTTGATTGCACTAAGATCATCAGAACCTATTTTGAAAAAATTGGTTGCTTAATTTGTTCTGCACAACCAAAAAGTTGAAGATTTAGCCTTATAATTTGAGTGATTTTTAGATATTTCTAGATTTTAAATTAAAATTCAAAAGAATTAAATCTAGAAACTACTTGCAATAATAATAAAACCACTAAGGAAAAATTAACTCAAATAATTCAATTTTGAATTTGAGTTTCAAAAAAAAAATTCCAAAATTTGAATTTCAAATTTTAATTTTGAATTTTAAATTTTAAATTCAAAAATAATTCTAAGGCTTCTGAGCAGATTCAAAAATAAGTATTTTTTTTAAGTTACTTATAATAAAATCTAGCACTTTCTAATGATAGGAAAAACTTGTCCTTAGTTGTTAGAAAATTATTTTAATTTTTTTTAAAATCCTTTTCTAGAAAATGCTAGAAAATTAATTTAAAATTTAAATTCAAAATACAAACTAAAGTTAAAAAGAATCAAACTGGTCGAGGCGTGTTAGACACTGCCCTAAGGATAAGTTTTCGTCCCCTCGTGCGGGTTGTTGGCGATTTATCCCTAAGGTACAATGACCCGGCTCGATCCGATCCTCCTACCGCGAGCACGATCCGATGGAGGTGTAAACCCAATGATTCTTCAGATGCCCAAATAAAAATAATAATAATAAATTATTAAATAAATCTTTTACCACCAGTAGATATCACTGTAGCTTGTTGAGACAGACTCCCAACTCCAAGCACTTTCAGCAACATAATCTTCAACAATTGAATAGAGCTTTTAGGATTTTGATTTTTTTACTTCTCTATTTTTTTTTAGTCTATACATATATATATATAATATTTTTTGGGCCATTAGGCCTAGTTACCATTCCTCCCGGAACGGAAGGAAAACAATCACGGAACGCTCGCGGAGCGTTCCGTCGACGCTCGTGCGGAACGCTTGCTGACGAGCGTTCTGTGGAACGCTTGCGCTCACTGGCGAGCGTTCTGACTCCACGAGCATTAAATGCTCGCGTGGGTCTTATTATTTTTTTTTAACTTTTTCCTTTTTAAAACGGTAAAAAGTCAACATGTCTTGCTAAATTGAAACACAAGCATTTCTCCTTTTAATGGGATAGGTCAAATTCCATATTGATCAACAACTGACTACCATAAGTACTTGACTGCACCTAGTAACCTTGCGTAGCTGGATTAGAAATCCAGGTGGTCCGGCACCTAAGTACAATGAGTTACTTGCAAGTCACCGGTTGTGATATTCAGGTCTGAACGATACTTATACATATATCTTCTCGGATTAACTCTTGACAACAGAGTATCTAGAAATGAGTCACGTTCGATGAAATGTACTCATACACTTTCACCTGTATGTCATACCAGTGTCTCTACACTCCTTGGTTAAGAGGACAACCAATAAATATGATATGCAACATTCTATAATTGATAGTACTATGGCCCTGTCATAGTATATCATTTGGTCGCGAACTCTTTTGAGGACCTTCAAAGATAAATCATTCTTTATCGTGAAGGAAGATCATGAGAACTTCATTACTATTAGAAGTTTTAAGAAGATGTTCTTGTAATGAATAAACTACCAAATAACTTTAATTAATATATCAATTTATATATAATTTACATTAGTACAATCATCAAATAATTGGCTTTAGGATACAATTCCCAATAAACTCCCACTTAGCCTAAAGCCACTCATTACAGTATCTAATACCCATCTTCAACTTATAATCGTCAAACTCCTTGATGCTGAGTGCTTTAGTAAATGGGTCGCCTAGGTTTTCCTTTCCGTCAATCTTCTGAAGATTTATGTCACCTCATTCTACAATCTCTTGAATAAGATGAAACCAGCGCAGTATGTGCTTGGTGCGCTGATGTGCTCATGGTTCCTTTGCTTGAGCTATGTCACCAATGTTGTCACTGTACAACAGGACTGGTCCATCAATGAAAGGTGCCACTCCAAGCTCAGAGATGAACTTTTGCAGCCACACAGCTTCTTTCACGGCATCTGATGCAGCGATGTACTCTGTCTCGCACACCGAATCTGCCACTATATGTTGTTAAGAACTTTTTCAGTAAAAAGCTCTACCATTTAGGATAAACACGAAACTCGACACACTTTTGCTATCATCATGATCTGATTGAAACTGGAATCAGTATATCCAACAAGTTTCAAATCAGACTCTCCATAGACTAACCACTGGTCCTTAGTATTTCTTAAATACTTAAGGATTGTCTTAACAACTTACCAGTATTTTTTTCCTGGATCAGATTGGTATCTACTCACTACTCCTAGTGAGTATGCCACATCTGGTCTTGTACATATCATGGCATACATAATCGATCCCACTGCTGAAGCATATGGAATTCGACTCATACGTTCTCTTTCATTACGAGTTGTCGGACAATCCTTTTTAGAAAGATGAATTCCATGGCCTATCGAAAGATAGCTTTTCTTGGAATTCTCTATGCTAAACCTCTTTAGCACTGTGTCAATGTACGTAGATTGGGATAGACCAAGCATCCTCTTAGATCTATCTCTATAGATCTTCATCCCTAGGATGTAGGAGGCTTCTTCCAGATCTTTCATGGAGAATTATGATGATAACCATGTCTTCATTCCTTGTAATGCAGGGAGATCATTCCCGATTAAGAGAATATCATCCACATATAATACAAGAAATACAATAATGGAACCGTTAGCCCATTTATAAATGCAAGGTTCTTCTTTATTCTTAACAAAGCCATAAGATTTGATCACATTATCAAATCGTATGTTCCAACTCCTAGATGCTTGCTTAAGTCCATAAATGGACTTCTATAGCCTACACACTTTAGACTCGTCTTCAGATATAAAACCTTCAGGCTGTATCATATACACCTATTCTTCTAAATTACCATTTAGAAAAGCGGTTTTAACATTCATCTATCAAATTTCATAATCTAAGTGTGCTGCTATAGCTAGCATAATCCAAATGGATTTCAGCATTTTCATAGGAGAAAACGTTTCGTCATAGTCAATACCATAACGTTAACGATACCCCTTGACAACCAGACGTGCTTTGTAGGTCTATATCTTTCTGTCTGTGCCTCTTTTTCTCTTGAAAACCCACTTACACCCTATGGGTTTTATCCCTTTGGATGGGTCAACTAATGTCCATACATTATTATCCTTCATGGAATCAAGTTCGGATTTCATGGCATCAAGCCATTTATCAGAGTTAGTCCTTTGCATAGCATCCATATAGGTGATCGGATCCTCGTTGTTCTCATCGAGTTCAATAGGATCTTCATTCTAGACCAAGAAACCTAAGTATATGTCCGGTTGATATGGTACTCTACCAGATCGCCTTAATGGTGCATCTAAAATGGGTTTTGAGTTTGATCTAATCAACTCAGATTCTAACGGTTCAATGGTTTGTGTTTTTTTTCTCTACTTGATAAACTTCCTTAAGTTCAACATTAGAGCCATTTGTTCCTTCCCTAAGGAACTCCTTTTCAAGAAAAATTGCTCTATTATAAATGAACAACTTTTGTTCTTCAGTATTTAGAAGTAATATCCTTTGGTTTCTTTTGGATAGCTGATAAAAAAATATTTGTTAGATTTGGGTTCAAGTTTGTCTGATTTTGCACGTTTCACATAAGTCGGACACCCCCAGACTCTCAGATAGGTGATAACCGGTTTATGTCCATACCACATCTCATGTGGAGTTTTAGAAACAGACTTACTTGGAACCTTATTGAGAATATGACAAGCTGATTCTAATGCATATCCCCAAAATGATATTGGCAAGCTTGCAAAACCCATCATGGACCGAACCATGTCTAATAGAGTTTGATTCATTCTTTCCGACACACCGTTATGCTGCGGTGTTCATGGAGGAGTCCATTGGGAGAGAATCCCATTCTCCCTTAGATATGCCATAAAGTCATTTGAAAGGTATTCGCCTCCTCGATCTGATCGAAGGGTCTTAATACATTTTCCTGTTTGTTTTTCTACTTCTTTATGATATAGTTTAAACATTTCAAACAATTCAGATTTATGCCTCATAAGATAGATATAACCGAACCTAGAAAGGTCGTCTGTAAAAGTAATGAAGTAATATCCACCTTTGGTACAAGTGCTCATTGGTCCATATACATCAGTATGTACTAGACCAAATAGCTCTTTGGCTCTTTCACCTTTTACAGTAAAAGATGACTTGGTCATTTTACCAAGAAGATAGGATTCACATGTAGTTAATGATTCACAATCATCAACTCGAAGGATGCCCTTCTGGGTTAACCTGTTTAATATGTTCTTATTGACATGACCCAGCCGATGGTGCCAAAGATAAATATCTATGACATCATTTATTCTAGGGTGCTTACTTGATTTGTACACTATATTCACAGGCTGTGATAATATATATATGCCATTAGATAAATGCTCAATCATTACAGTGACTCCATTCATAATGATATTCAAAGTAACATCCTTTATTGAAATTTCATAATAACTTTTGGCCAAAAGGCCTACAGAAATTACGTTCAACAAGAATGTTGGGCAAAAATAATAATCATTTAGTACGATAACATTTCTATTGAAAACTATTTCAAGAACTCCTAATGCCAGAACTGGAACTAATCTTCCATCACCGACATTAAGAAATCTTTCATTGTCCTCAAATCTTCTAGTGACCTGTAGTCCCTGTAATGAATTGCAAATGTTAAAAGGACTCCCGGTATCCAATACCCAGGTCTGATTATCATATATAGAAAAATTACAAGGTGTTATCATATAAATACCTTGTTGAGCAACATCTTGCCCCTTTTTCTTCTTTGGCCTATTTGGATCAAGTGTGGCAATGTAAAGAAGATAGTTCCTCTTCCAGTGCCCTTGCATCTTGCAATGAAAGCATTCAACTTGACTTTTATCAACTTTCTTCTTCTGCATCTGACCCCTTATAGATGTCCTAGCATGTTGCATATTTTTCTTATTCTTATTCTTTTTTCCTTTCCCAAAGGGTTGACGCCCTACTTTAGATCCTTCAACTACATTAACCAAATCCTTAGAGAGCTGGTTATCCTTCTCAAAGTTCTATAACAACCCCAACAAACCGTGGTAGTTGACTGCAGGCTTTGTCATTCGAAAATGAGTAAGGAAAGGTCGGAAGGATGAAGGCAAGGAATTCAGGATCGCATATTTTCCCAACTGCTCATGTAAGGGAAAGCCGAGCTTGCTTAGGAGTTCTATCCTCTCGATCATATACAATACATGATTAGTGATAGGAGATCTATCCCTCATTCGAGCATTAAAAATAGCACAACTAGTCTTGTGCCTTTCAACGTCGTCGGGTGTGCCGAAAGATTCATTCAACGCTTGAATGATTTCTTCCGGCTGAGCATTCTCGAACTGGCGACCGAATTCATCGTTCATTGCTGCTAGCATGATGCAACACACACTAGTTCTATCACTGAGCCACTTCTGATAAGTGTCTCTCTCAGAACTTTGAGTGTTTGCATTAGGTATCTCCGGTGCAGGATTATTCAGAATATACAAAATCCTCTCATGCTCAAGGATGATCTTAAGTTTTCTAAACCAGCTATTGAAATTTAAACCATTCAACTTGTCACTATCCAATAGGGACCTTAATGATAAATTAGTGGACATGTTCTGCATAAGAAAAAACTAAAGTTTAGTAGTATATAAATTGATTTAGTCTAAAGACTTGGACTTTAGTCTAAAGATTCTTCCACTATTTTGTTCAAATTGGCAGCCTCTACATCCCAATTCGAAGAATTATTTTTAATTCTTTAGTGGGCACTAAGATCTACATAGACTACATACGGGCCCAAGTGAAGCTTGCCCCATGTTCCTCTTTAGTGGGCACTAAGATACAACCCATATGCATCTAAAAGTAGGTTCAAAACCAATTGTTTTCCCAAAACAATTCTTAGTGTTCAGTTTTGCCCCATGTTCCTTTTCAGCAGGCATGGAGTGCCTCCACTGAAAGTTCTGGTTAGGTCCAACCATTAAATGATATAATCAGTGTAACCTATCAATAGACAACCAAGCCCAAGTGAAGCTCGGCCCACCTGACTGTCTATTTAATAGTTACGCTGACTTATCATATAATGAATGATAATTCCAATGGTTGACAAGTACCAGGCATGGAGTGCCTCCAATGATTATCAAGACATCGGACTGATTATCACCCACCTTAATGGAGGCTATGATCTAGTTATTATATAACTATTTCATTTTAAGGATCTAATAATTTTAGAGATTTAATAATCTAAAGACAAATTGACTAATCAAGTTCTCCCACTGAATCTATGGAATTGGTAGAATAAAACAAGATTAAGTCAGGTTAAGTGGCATCTAAATCTGTCAGACTGATTTCCTTACAGGCATGAGTCAACCCGAATCAGGTCAATGATCTGAATCATAAATGGTTCACCATATTGACCAGGTAGGTGAGATCGATGGGAGGGATATGCCATTAACTCGTTAAAGATGCATCAATACGAGTAGCTCCCAATTAAAAACCATTCGATCATTGATCCTATAGCAACTTACCAACTCACCTTGACATCATATGGTTAACCAATTTTGATTTGACCATCTAAGAGATTCATGCTCAACCATGGAGCCTAATCTACCTTCATTTGGTTTAATCAAAGACAAGGACATGATCAATTACAACTATTGTTTGATTTAGAGCATCCTTAACCTAATCTAATCAATTTAGATTTGATCAAATACTCTTATAGTCCATTTAATTTAAACCTTAGGGTCTAACCCTTTATGGACCTGATTTAGCTAACCTATAAGGTTAAATATATTTCATGTTATATATTTCGAATCATGCATCAGTTGCATTATTTAACTACTCATAATTCCTATATTTAGATCATATCTAAAAAGATTATGAATAAATATTTAACATTCAAATAAAACTCTCATAAATATTTGTATGTTTCATAACATAGACAACAAGCCATCATATCTCATATCTATGTTTTTATACTAAACATGCAAATATCATGCTTTTATATAATATCAATATGTATCAAGTATAAAATGTTGCTTGAGAGTGTGTGTAATCTGTGTTTTGATGCCAAAGATCAATTTAAATTATCTTTTGATTAAACATCAAGAACCATAACGTCACGGCAATATGTCACAGAATACCTCGTAATTTGGATTTTTAATCCATCTGTGATCGAATAGCCTTGTGATCTATTTTAGCTTTGATTACACAATTAATATGAGTATTAATTTACATGCAATAAATTAGATCAAGACAAAACCATGCTTGTAGGCATGCATATTTTAAAATTTGATAACAATTATCAATGCAGAAACTTAAAGATTGCATATTAATCTATCTAACATGCATCAAGATCATATCTTTGCCTTATACTATAGGATCATTTGATCTAAATTATGCATATAAATAAAACATCAAGATCATATCTTGATCTTCAAGATGAGCTTGAAGCCTGCCTTAAGATCTAGGGATCAAATCACTTATCTTAAGAGTAGTAGGTAAATCCTTTGTGCTATGCAGCCATTCAATCGTCCGACCTCTAGTATCGTCCACGCGAAGCCCTGAATGATCGGATTCCCGGGAGTGCTAGTTCGCGAAAAAATAACTTTGCTGATCTTGAATCCTTCCACTTGAATCTTCCTTCAATATCCATCAAACTTTTGCTAACACCAGAATCACACCAGGATTTTGTGTTCTAACTCTTTAGAACTTCAATCCACGACATATCGTGTGTTGTGTTCTATGCTCTGGTAAAGAATGTCCTCTAATTTATAGGCTCAATGTAGCCTTTAGCCCATTGAATTCTAACACTTAGAATTCTGCCGTTCGGTGAAAACCAAAGAGACGCAGTGTTTGATTAATTTCGATGTTCGGTGAAAATCAAAGAGATGTGAATTCTAACACTTAGAATTCCATCGTTGGTTAATTTAGAGGTTCATGAATTCTAACACTTAGAATTCTAATGGAATCGTTTGGAGAAGATTAATGTTATACATTAAATTCTACATGAGAATTTAATCTCTCATGAGATGAGATTTCAACCATCTCATCATGTGAGATCCTTATACGAAGGGTTTGGGTTTGGGTTTTGGTTTAAGCTGATTTGAATTTTTTTTGGACTGAACCTACATAGATCATGGTCCTAGCCCAAATCAAATTTGTCTAGTCCTGAATCTATTTAAATCCAAATCAAGTCTAATTTCAAATCAATATTTGAAATTGATTAGTTCTTCTAATAGACTTAAACCAAATTGAATCTTATTCACTTGTACTTAACCCAATTGAGATAATTCAATCAATCAAATTGATTAATTAAATCATATATAATTTTCAATCGTTGATCAGCAAATAGATCATCCTAGGAAACTTCTATGCGTGTGACTCTCTAGGTTCAAACCTAAGCCGGTAGCATAGAAACAACTTTCTATACTAATCGATGTGCCAATCTAGCAATGGGAACCCGACGTCCGGATAAGTCGAAGAGTTGCCGAGCAAACTCTAAGAACCCTAAGAAACAGTTACCGTATAATTCATCCTTTTGACCACAAATGCTAAGGATGGCTTAAGAGCCTGTCAACTCTAAACAGCAAATCCATAAAGTGATTTCAACTTTAGTGATCATGTGACCTTCACATGAAGTGCCTTGGCCAAGGTCTTGCTAAATTGAAACACAAGCATTTCTCCTTTTAACGGGATAGGTCAAATTCCATCTTGATCAACAACTGACTACCACAAGTACTTGACTGCACCCAGTAACTTTTCGTAGCTGGATTCCGGCACCTAAGTACAATGAGTTGCTTGCAAGTCACTGGTTGTGATCTTCAGGTCTGAAAGATACTTATACCTATATCTTCTTGGATTAACTCTTGATAGTAGAGTATCCGGAAATGAGTCACGTTCGGTGAAATATACTCCTACACTTTCACATGTATATCATACCAGTGTCTCTACACTCCTTGGTTAAGAGGACAACCAACAAATATGATATACAACGTCCTATAATTGATAGTACTATGGCCCTGTCATAGTATATCATTTGGTCTTGAACTCTTTTGAGGACCTTCAAAGATAAATCCTCCTTTATCGTGAAGGAAGATCCTGAGGGCTTCATTACTATTAGGAGTTTTAAGAAGATGTTCTTGTAATGAATAAATTGTCAAATAATTTTTATTAATATATCAATTTATGTGTAATTTATATTAGTACAATCATCAAATGATTGGCTTTAGGATACAATTCCCAACTGACACACCTTTTTCCAGAAGAAACAATAGGCACGAGTAGGCTGGGGAGGTGTATAAGTGGTCCAATCACCATACTTAGCACGTATAAACGAGCTCCACAAACAGTTAGGATCAATCAAGAATCTCGTCGCGTGCCTAGTAGTCAACGCCTTCCTCCTCATAGTGAGGGACTGAATCCCAAGCCCGCCCTCCGAAATTAGCATACAAACAACATCCCATGCCATCAGGTGGATCCCGTGACCATCCTGCATCGATCCCCAAAGGAAGTCTCTAAACCATCTCTCCATCCGCCTCAAGCAGGTCACCAGAATGGCTGTGTTACATAGAATGTAGAGGGGAAGAGAAGTGAGCACAGAACGAATAAGGGTGAGCCTGGCCATCATAGATAACCCTGTGACCTGCCACCCATCCAACCGAGCATGGACCCGACGCTCAAGGTCAAGGAAGTCAGAACACCGTGGCCATCTTTCCGTAATAGGAATACCCAGATAGGAAAGCCGATTAGCCTGAGCAGAGATCCCCAAAATATGCTTAATGGTCTGTCTCAAAGAAGGGCTGGTCTTCGAACTGAAGCAAAT
The DNA here is from genome assembly GCA_900491605.1 of Calamus simplicifolius. Lineage (NCBI taxonomy): Eukaryota > Viridiplantae > Streptophyta > Magnoliopsida > Arecales > Arecaceae > Calamus > Calamus simplicifolius. Next base: position 1,165,136 of record UESW01003918.1, on the reverse strand, counting down.
CATGGATTTATCAAGATTAACTTTCTGTCCAGAAGCTCTGCAATAAGACTAAATCACTGAATCAAAAGCTGTAGCATTACTAATAGTGGCCCTCCCCACCAAGATACAGTCGTCAGCAAATAGTAGGTGAGAAAGCGAGGGCCCTTGGGGACCCGCATAGGGAACAATAGCAGAGGCCTGTTAAGCCTGATGTAGAGCCCTAGAAAGAGCATATGCTGAAAGGATGAACAAGAAAGGTGAGAGGGGACAGCCATGCCTGAGACCAATAGCAGAATGGAAGTAGTCCATCTGGCTGCCATTAACAATGATAGAGAAGGATGGCCACTGAATACAGGCCCTAATCCATGCAATAAAAGGCTTAGCAATCCCAAACTCCTGAAGAGCTCTGTATAGGAACTCCCAACTCACTCTATCATAAGCTCTTTCCATGTCCATCTTAATAGCCATCAAGCAGTGATGAGTAGGAGCTCTGTGGAGGTCATGCATAACTCTTAAGCTAAGAGGACATTATCAGAAATGCACCAACCTCTGAGAAAAGCCCCCTGCTCAGGAGAAATGATGCGAGGAATAACCACTCTCAGGCAAGAAATCAGGAGCCGAGCACAAATCTTATATAGGGTGGTGCAGAACAGATAGGACAGAAATGCTGAAACTTGGAAGCATCAGGCCATTTTGGCACCAGGGCTATAAGAGTCCGATTCCAGTAAGGGGGGAGAGAGTTGGCCCGAAAGACGAGCTGGATAGCCTGCAGAACATCCTGTCTCACAATAGCCCAATAGTGACGAAAGAAGAAGGGGGGAAAACCATCAGGTCCCGAGGCCTTATCAAGACCCATGTTCCATAAAGCCTCCCGAATCTCCTCAGAAGAAACTGGCCTAGTAAGACAGTCGTTCTCCTCCTCAGTGACCTTAGAGGGGATGGGAACATAGCACACAGGGAACCTGACCCCCGAGATCTCAATCCACCGAGAGTGAAAGAACTGGATAAGCTGGTCCCCAATAACCTCAATATTATCCTGGACATTACCCTCCTCATCAATAAGCCACTGAATCCAATTCACTGCTCAGTGCTTTAAGGTAGCATGATGGAAAAATCTAGCGTTCTGATCACCCTTCTTGATCCGCTAAACATGGGACCTCTGCCTCCAATAAATCTCCTGCTGCCGGAGGAGGGAGTGGTGGAGAGCAAGGCTGGACCGAAGAGCAGTAAGATCAGAATCATGAAGACAGCCATACTAATCTTCCTTGTCCAGGAGTAAAGCAATAGTGTATTCAATCTGCTCAATCTGCCTAACAATGTCACCAACCTCTTTTCTATTCCATCTGGACAGTCGACGCCTTGCCAGTTCAAGATGCCGAGATAATATGTAAGTAGCACTCCCTCTAACTGGAATACGCCAAACCTGAGAAATTAAGGAACAAGCTGCAGAATAAGAAGTCCAAAATTTCTCAAATTTAAACTGGCCCCTTCTCTGAACAGCTACATCAGTGGTTATTAGGATAGGGCAATGATCAGAGGTAATCCTAGAAAGATGAGTGACAGTGGTAGAAGGAAAGGACTGAATCCAATTGGCCGTAGCCAAGACCCTGTCCAACCGTTCCGACACTCTAGCAGAGCCATGACGGTTATTGCACCAAGTAAATTGGGTGCCCTGGAACCCCAAATCCAACAGATTAGCAGAGGCTATGAAATTTTGAAACTCCAAAATACCAGCAGTCTCCACGAACTGCCTGCCCCCTCTCTTCTCATTGGCCTCCACAATACAATTAAAATCTCCAGCACACAGGGCAGGAATGCCCTGAAAAAGAAAAGACAGGATCCCATCCCAGAGAACCCGGCGGATCCAGAAATCGGTGCTAACATAAACACCCGAAAGGAGCCACGGGGATAATGAACCTTCTGAAATAACAAGGGCAACTTACTGACCACATAGATGAAAAGCATCGACTGTAATATCAGCAGACCTCCACAACACCATAATGCCGCTAGATAAACCCTTGGACTTTATAGCATAAGAAGACCAGGATCTAGATATCTGTCTTCTAACAAAAGCCAGACTATCACCAGACAAGTGAGTCTCCAGTAAGACACAAATATCACAAGTATGAAGCTGCATCAGCCTCCCAAAAGAGGAGTGAAACGAAGGTTTCAGGGCTCCTCTAATATTCCATATAAGGATCTTCATTCAGAAGGGGGGCACCACATCCCCTAACATCTCAGCAACAGGTGAACAACTTACAGGGATCACTCCCTCCAAGGGACGCTGATCCAGACTATCCATAACCTCTACTGTGGCCTTCAGTTAAATGGCCTTCTTGAGTAGAGAAACTATAGAGTCATGGGACCGACCCTCCTCCTGCATCATCTGGGGGCCTTAGAGGGACCCTCTGAGCCCTGAACCTCCGTAGTTTGATTAGCCTTAGACTCAATACCCAGGAAGGTCACAGGCCCATTCAGCTCAACCATGGGCATTGAGAATGTGAAGGAGAATTGCACCGCTCTTTTACCAGGGATTTTCCCTTTCCCTTTCAAATTTTTGGATACAACCCTTGGGGCCAGAGATTCAATAGGACGGGCCCGCTTAAGTGGGCCCGGATTAGCTTCTTTGCGGCTCCTCGGCCTACTAGCCGATTTGTCAGAGCCCAATAGAGCAAAAGGGTTAACTATGTTCACTAAGGGATGCTTCAGAGAAGTTTCAGTCTCAGGTAAGGATTCAGAGAGAACCGACACGGCACCCCCGTTCACAGCTGACTCAGCTAACAGGGAACTCGGCACAGCAAGAGACCCCCCCTGTGACACAATGCCCCGCGGCGCCAGACCCCTGAAACACCCCCGACTTCACCTCCCTGCTTCCTTCACCAGGCTGCAACTCAGGGCATAGGCCAGCAGAATCAGCCACCGCAGTCCTTCGGAGTCTCCGAGCAAGCTTCTTCAGATTCTGCCAGCCATCAGAAGAAATGGCCGCAGCTTGCTGGACCTTCGAAGCAGGAGCAGCGTTCAGAGATGGAGGGGATCGCCGCCGCCGGAGGGAAGCCATGCAAGGCCCAAACGCCAGACTGTCTGAGGAAGAAGCACCAGACGGAGAAGAAAAGCAACTACCAACCGGGTGCACCGATCCACAGGCTACACAGATTCCCTCCAGATGTTCGTAAACAAACTGTTGCCAGAACGGCAATGCGGAGCCACGCACCCTCGCTCCCGGCTGCAGGGGTTTGCTCAGATCCACCCAGACATAGGCGCGAGCAAACCCCCCCTCTTCCTTTCCCTAGTCGCAGCATCAATGAACTGGAAGACGCTAGCAACAGAGATGATTGAGCCGATGATCTCCTCTGACCAGTACTCTATCAGAAGTGAAGGCAACCGTATCCATAATAGAGCAGAGGCCAGAGAACCTTCCGAAGGCACGAACTGAGGACGCCAGTCCTCCATTGCAATCAACTGACCATTGGCCATCCATGGCCTACCAAAACCAATCTCCTTAGCAGAAGGATCGGAGAACCGGAAGAGGTAGTAGCGGTGGGCCAAGCTGACAGACTCAACTTCGCCGGAAATCCCTGCTCGACGGAACTCCTGCACGATTGCCTCAGTCGGGACCCAGCGCGAGAGACTCCACGCAATCACCGCTTTCAGCCTCCAATCAGAAGTTTCATCCTCCAAAAGCTGGGCCGGAACCTGGATTACCTTCGAAAGCCACCGTTCTAGGGCCGCGACTTCTGCCGGAGAGGGTGAAGAAGCCATCCACTCAAAACGGCTGTCGACCCCCCGATTCTAAGCTCTTGCCCCCGTCCTACCTCATCCGAAGCCGCTTGGTTGACATTCGGGATGGGAGCCATCATCCACATGAAGCAATCAGTCCGGTACCGATGATCACTGGAGATCGACTGCCAAGGATCCGGAAGCATGAATCTAGATGCACACACAGGAACAGAGCACTCGGTCGCCATAAGCACAATTCTAAAGCATAAATATTTAATAATAGATGATAAGAGAAAGAGCTATTTCAAACTTTATTGTGGGTACTTTTTTGTGCTTGATGTCGAATCACATGTGCTGCAGACAATTAGCATGGCACTTTATAGTTTTTTTTTCAACCAAGATTTTTATATTGTTGAACGCCTTCCTTAACTTCTCTATTTCTTCCTACATTACCCTTTAAGCAATTTATCTAGGTTCAATGTACCCTTTTATAATTTTTTAAAAATAATAAAAAGTTCAAGGCTACTTTTTGGGTCGCAGACTACATAATTTTTATTCGATAGAATGTAAATTATTATCATATAGTTTAAGTATTATCAAATTATACTTATATAGTTTTAAATACTACACTTAACTATTACATATTTTAAGTTCTTTAAAATTATTCTTGTATGATTTAATTTATTATAGTTAACTAGCATATGTTTTAAACCCATCAACTTATATTATATAAAAATGTGATCATATTAAAGCATTTCAAACCACATGAATGCAATCTAATAGCATTTAAAACATAGCAGTTAAATGCGGCATATTAAATCATACGAGTGTAATTGATAAAACTTAAAGGATATGATAGTTAAGTGTAATATTTTAAATCATATAGTATGATTTGATAATACTTAAATTATAAAGTAATAATTTATATTTTATTCTTTTATTTTATAAAAGCTTTCAAATAAGTTGAAATTCTTGAGGAATAATACTACCGAATATTGGAAACCCTTTATTTTACTTTTAGGGAAAGGATGCTATTGACCGCATGCTCAAAATCAAGATCTTTTATAGAGATTTTTGAGCAGCTAACACTGATTACTTAGTACTACATATGAGATAATTTAGCACCGCTTAGTATAATTTAACATTGTTTTTGAGGGTGGCAATTAACAATTGGGTTAAGTTCATGTGTCAAGATCCACATGCCCTGATTTAAAGCATAATTAAATTGATAGCAAGTTAAAAATTCTTGACTCAAACACCTAGCTTGCATTGCTAAGGATCAGAGACACCTAACCCTAGCTTGAGCTGCATTTGTTAAATAGATAATTAAGGATGTGTTTAGTGTGACAATTTATTAAATAGATAATCCAAAATCTAGACATAAATTGGATTGGATTTTGGATTTTGGATTTTGACTATTCTAAGTTTTTTATCCAAATCCGATTCCGATAAGATGTTGGATCTGATTTCTAAGGATCCAAATCCAACCCAATAGGCTTCCGGGCCACTTTTGAGACCCGAACCCAAAAATCTGCTTTGTTTCCGCTTTGCTCTCTTGGTGCGAAGGCTAAGCTGCTGCTCCCCCTCTCCACGGCGATGGCGGCGGCGGCGGCGATGATGAACAGGGCGGTGGCCGATAGATCAATCACCGGATTCTTCCGTCAATCCTTCGCTCTCCTCAGAAGCCTAAGCACTTCGGCCGCTTCTCCGGCTTCGAGTTCCTCCGCTGCCGGCGAATCGAAGACGAAGCGGGGGAAGAAGAAGAACCTGTTCGACGTGATACAATTCCTGCCCGAATGGGGGATCGGCTACAAGGTAGCGAAGACCCACTGGCGAGACGTCTCGTACGAGCTCACTAAGATCAATCTCTACAAGGTCGCTTCCTTCCTGCACCCACCCCCACCCAAAAAAGAAAAAAAAAATCCTTTCTCCCTTCCACCGCCATTTCCTTCTCAAATCTCTCACTATCGTTGTCTTGTTTGATGTTATTACGTTACAGGATGGGCGGCATGGCAAGGCATGGGGGATTAGATACAAGGCCGGTGAGTCAAAATTATTCTTTTCCCCTTCATTGTTCTTGTCCTTGCCATTTCGTTACAAAAAGTAGAAATTTTGCAAAGAATGCTTTTATGTTTCCTTTTTTTTTTTTTGTTTTTTGAAAGAGCAATTGGTATCAAAATCTCAGATTGGGACTTCTAGATATTTTCAACATACTTAGGAAACAGAGTTTGCTACAAACTCTATCAAAATTGTGTGGTCTATTGTTTTGTTAATTCGTCGGTCATCTGTATAAGAAAACAGACATTTGATTCAGTTTATAAATACTTGCATCATAGAATGCTATGAGCCAGTTCTTTATGTGCTAGAGGAAGCCATTCCATGAATGTTGTCAGTTCAATATATCCATCTGACAAGGAAGTTGGCCAGTGACTTGGCTTTGTTGTTTGAGCATTGAGACCGGCTTCAAAGTTTGTCACTGGCACTGCTAGATGCCTTCTGCCTTGTTGCTTGCACCACTTCTTGACTTAGGCTGCTACCATTGTGCAAATTGAGCATGGGAGACCACCTGAGTGCCTAGGCTAGCTTGGGAGCAGCCATATCATATTTTATTGTTTTCTTAGTGCTTGACAGACATGTCATTATGTTGAATATATGCCATCGAAATAGAAGAGTCGAATGAATGATTTACTTCATAACTGTAACTTAGTTTATTCTATCATTATATATCACTTGTATCCTTTTCTCTTTATCTTTTAGGGATAAAAAGGGGAGGGGAAGAGGGGACCCCAAACACACTTTTTATAACTAAAAAAAACAAGGGATGCTGCAAATAAACTCCCATCTACCAATATAAATACTGAATTCATAAATCCATTGGAATTTTTGGTCTTTGAATGTGAAAGGTATGTGTTGTAGTGGTCAGATAATTTGACTGTGGTATATATGTTTTGCACTTATGTCTAAAACTTGTGTTTTGTCCTTGGTCCTTCTAGATTGATAAACTTTTTACCAAGCATGCTTTCAACAGTTACCGATGATGAATAAGGAAAAGAAAATCATTGAAAATTAGGACATTATTTGAGAGTAGTCACTTCTGGCATCATATTGATATCTTGGATTTCTAACTCCTTATTCGAGAAAGAAATAGAAACATTGCAAGGCTGGAGTACGGTGTCTGCAGAGCAATGTTGATGAAAATCACAGTTGAAATCAGCAATATCGGAAAGTATTTGTAGAGCGTCTGTAGTCAGCTATGATGAATAGACTGGATCTAGCATTATATAATTTAACAGAAGCCTAAGGTATTGACCTTTGAAAATGCCAAACTTAAAGCAGCCAATGGCTTGCAAAAACATAGAATAACAAATACCCAAATGCTTCATTATGACTACAGGTTAGTAACTGTTTTCATGTTGCAAGATTTTAACCAAGCTTATATGCAGCCATACTAGTTTTCTTAATGGGGCAGGCATTATGTGGGAATGTCCTCTAGTACCATTTCCGTGATCATTGAGCCAAAAATGAGCTCTGTTCATTTTATGAAATATTGTAGAAGCCAAAAGTTCCTGGGAGCAGTTTAAACCATTTCCATGCATGAGAGATGGGCATAATCAGGGAAGAGATCTAACCTTGAGTTCAAATGTACTTGGTAATTGTTCCATCGAACTAGACTGGTTTCCAGGGTGCTCAGTATGATGATGGTTGTGTCTACGTACCTGACCTTTACACAAGCTCACCTTACAATAAACTTTGCTTGCTGCTATTGTTTCACAGTGCCAAATAACTCTTTCAAATAGTTGCTGGGTTTGAGCATTGGTCTTTGGCTTTCAGGTTGTCAACCTAGTCTTCTATTGACTGCACTGGGTCCTGTTGTTCTTAGTCACTTAAATGTGTTTGTGAATCTTGATTTTCTTTGAATGCACCCAATTTATAGCTAACTGGATACTTCCCTTTTTTATTAATCATGCACTTTGAGTATCTTATATGGAAGTTTATCTTGCAGGCATACCAGCAGCAGATGCTCCTGTGAAAATGAGTGGCGTGAATAAGCGTGGGTGGAAGTATATTCCAGAATCTGAGAAGAAAATAAGAAACTCTCAAAAGTGGTGGAACAGAGCTTGTCTTAGTTTTGAGGCTTTGTGGTGTGCCTCGTCTATTCTTGTCATTTTGTAATGCCTGATCAGATGGCCTTTCACATGATATTGTCTTTTCATTGGTGAGGCTTGTCTAATCTCAGCTAGGAATACTCAGAATGGTTTCAGGCACACTTTATATTTGCCGGGGTGCATGATGGTAAATTCTGACAGTTGATATATCATTTCAGCTTTATGTAATAGGAATCATTGACCTCCAAGATTGATGTATTGTTATCTTTGCTGTTCAAACTTCTGTTCGTGTAGTCAGATAATCAATAAAATTGAAAGTAATGGTGGGCTGAATGCTTGACAACAGTAATTTTTATCGCACTGTGTTTAGGTCAGAGCCTGTTGATGGTGTGTGTTTGGCAAAATTTATTTTTAATTGCAGCATGGAGCTAACAATTATCTCATTGCAGAGTCTCTGGACTGCAGAAGTTTCTCTTTAACTATTCGTTCTTGTAATTTTGTTTGAAAATTGATTTCTAACGAGAGTGTAACAGATAAAACCAAAGGGTGATTGCATTGTACTAATTGTAACCTTCTTCCTTCTTCACCTGGACAGCTTTTAAGAAACACAGGCATTGCAGGTAGTTATTTTGGTGAATGGGTAATGAAACATCATGGTGAAAGGATGGCACTCTTCTTTAGGTTCAGCGATATGTAACTTCACAGCTTATTTGCAGGTGCTCGAATTCTTGAAATTGAACATGTGCCAAGTCACACAAAAGCAAAATGAACTTTGAATAAAACTTGATTTTATTGTTAATTCATATTATGATAATTAATTAACTCGATGTGATCGTGAAATTTATTCATACAGCTTCAAATTCTAATCTGTAGTAATAATTTATATGACTATGAGTTTTAAATTATCTGTTTGAGATTGCTCCTTCCAAATTGACATCAGCCATGAACATATATTAATGCAAAGGCTTAAAACTGATACTATTTACAGAGGCATTAATTGTTGACATGTAGCTCAATAGTAGATTGACTCAAGTTGTTGGAGATGGTTTTGGTTTGCTAAAGGTAGATTGTGTTGGGAAATAGGTTTTATATACCCATTATTTTGAATGAGAAATTGAAGACTTTTAGTCCCACATCGAAAATTATAAAAAGGCAGATTTACTTTATATGTAAACCTCTATTTATGTTTGTGCATTTGGGCTCACCATAAGTGAAGAGCTAGATAGTGATGCGTAGCATCACCCATGCACGTGTGCATGAAGAAATAAGGGCACTTTGTAGGTGCACGTGTGCATTGTCACAAGGAGCATGAGAAGCCTTACATTTTTTTTATAATAATGAAGATCTGACGATCAATAATGATTAAATCCAGATCATACGATGAGGAAATAAGATCATCGTTGGATTGATTGATCGGTCAGATTAGGGGTCATGATCATGCGCTGAGATGCGGTGATTAAAGCGGAGCGGTGTTGATCGATCGGCGAATCCGATCGATATGATCACGTACCTGATTGGGGCAATCAAGTGATCGCGGTGGTATTGATCAATCGATGCACCCGATCGTTGATCAGTAGATTGAATCTTGAAACAACATATAGATACGCACCCGATCGCTGATCGACACACTCGATGGTTGAAACAGCGTATAGATCATGTGATCTTCAAATCAAAATACCGAATCATCATATCGAAAGTCGATAAGCCCCTTCCTTCGTATCTCTTGATCACATCCGATCAAGTCAAATTGGTTCCATTCTATTCCATACGAGTGCTTCCAGGAGGCACTTCAAGTCTATAAATAGGACATGCCACTTGCATTCCAAATCATCCATCCAAAAAATTCTTTTCTTAGCATTTGCATACTCTGAATTTCAAGAGAAATAGCATTCTTGGTTTGCTGTTCTGGTGAATAGTGGTACTACTTTCATCAGAAGAAGGCTGTTGTATCATAAGAGATAATCGTTATAAATCCGTAAGCACCAGTGTAGAACGAATTTGTCTTAAGGACATAGAGTTTAACTCTATACTTAGTCTTGTCATCTTTTGATTTAGTTAGCCACCAAATTCCTCTCAACCAGTAATCTTAAGATAAATTCCCATCTTTTCCCCATTCTTGTTTGTCCTGGAAGTGCTGCTACAAGTGATGGCTACAATTGCTGCACCTGTTCAAGCTAAGAAGCCGAAGAAATTTTTTGGTACTGATTTTAAAAGATGGCAACAAAAGATGTTGTTCTACCTCACCACTCTGAATCTGATCAGAGTTCTCAATGAAGATCCATCAATTCTAAAGGAAGGGAAGACCGACGAACAAGTGGTCGCTGCAGTGGATGCATGGAAGTATTCAGACTTCCTATGCAAGAATTATATTCTTAATGGATTGAGAATACTCTGTACAATGTGTACAATAGTATTAATACTACTAAAGAGCTATGGTCATCCTTGGACAAGAAATATAAACCGAGGATGCTAGGCATAAGAAATTTATGGTCGGCAGATTTCTAGACTACAAGATGGTTGATTACAAAACCGTCATGGAGCAAGTTCAAGAAATGCAAATCATCCTACATGAGATACATGCTGAGAGAATATCTCTAAGTGAGTCATTTCAGATAGCTACTATTATCGAGAAGCTACACCATCATGGAAAGACTTTAAAACTACATGAAGCATAAGTGGAAGAAAATGAGACTTGAAGATTTGATCGTCCGACTGAGAATCAAAAATATAACAAGAGGCTTGATAAGAAGACAAGAGGGCATCCAGCTGAGCCTAAGGCAAACCTCATGAAAGGGAAGAAGAAAGGGCTATAAACAGAAGAAAGGCAATCCAAAAAATTCAAGGCAAATGCTTTCTATGTGAAAAACAAGGGCACAAATCCAAGGATTATTGTTTCAAGGAAAAGAGAAGCAAGAAGCCAATATGACTGAAGATACCTATCCCAAGAAGTATTGGAGATGATGTTGTCAGCAGTTATGTTTGAAGCAAACATGATTGATAAACCAAATGAGTGGTATATTGACACTGGAGCTACTCAATATGTCTGCTTTGATAAGAGTATGTTCTCATCATATACTTCTATCAAAGGTAGAAATCTAATCATGGGTAACTCCGCTACATCCAAGATAGAAGAACTTGGTCGCTTAGTTCTGAAGATGACATCTGAAAAAGAACTTCTATTAAACAATATATGCATGTTCCCAACATATGGAAGAATCTCGTGTTATGCTCCCTCGTAAGCAAACATGGATTTAGGATGGTATTTGAGTCTGACAAGTTTGTACTAACTAAAGAGGGTTTTTTTTTCTAAGCAAGGGTTATTTGAATAATGGTTTATTCAAGATGAACGTAATGACTGTACATCATAACCTTGAAAGAAATAAAAATTCTTCTTTTATTTATATGGTTGACTCTTCTTCTTTATGACATGATAGATTAGGATATATGAATTTTAATTCATTACAAAAATTAATAAATTTAGAATTACCTAATCATCAAATCGATCCATATTACAAGTGTGAAATATGTATTGAAGTTAAGCTAGCTAAAATACTGTTTCATTCAGTAAAAAAAAAATTGAACCTCTAGACTTAATTCATAGAAATCTATGTAATTTAAAGTCAGTATAATCTAGAGATGGTAAAAGTATTTTATAACTTTTATTGGATTCAGCTAGATACTGCTATTTGAATCTACTAAAGTTTAAAATAAGGCTTTAGAAATGTTTAAATGCTATAAAAATGAAGCTAAAAATAACTTGGTAGGAAGATCAAGGCTATAAGGAGTGACAGAGATGAATAATATAATACTTCATTTGATAAATTTGTCAAGGATATGGCATTATTTATTAAACTACAGCTCTTTATTCATCTTAATCTAATGGATTGCTGAACGCAAAAAGCGTACATTGGAAGAAATGATGAATGCCATGTTGATAAATTATGGTACACCAAAATCTATGAAACAAAGCAATTCTTTCAGCCAATCATATTCTTAATAAAATATCTCTTAAAAAGAAGAGTTATGAAAAGAAAAAAAGCCTTCTTATAATTACTTAAGAGTATGGGGATATTTAGCTAAGGTAGTTATTCTAGATCCTAAAAAGATCAAAATATGACTTAAAACTGTTGATTATACTTTCATCGGTTATGCACAAAATAAGAGTGCATATTAATTTCTTGTATATAAATTAGATATACCTGATATATAGAAAAATACAATCATGAAATTAAGAAATGCATCATTTTTTGAAAATATATTTTCAAATAAACGGATATCAAAAATAAGTAAAAGAATTTATGATAATATTACTAGTAGTAGTAGTCATTAGAAAAAATATCCTGAAAATGAATTCAGACACAGTAAAAGACCTAAAGTTACAAAATCTTTTAGTTCTGATTATGTAACATACATGTTATAAAATGAACCTCAGATATTCAAAGAGGCAATGTCTACACCATAAGTATCCTTTTGGAAAGAAGCTATTAATAGCGAAACTGAGCACATCATTCATAATCATACCTAGGAATTGATAAATTTACCATCATGTATGAACCTTTGGATTGTAAATGAATTTTCAAGAAAAAGTTAAAGGCTGATAGATCAATTGATAAGTATAAAATCAGATTGGTAGCTAAGGGCTTTAAACAAAAAGAAGGACTAGACTTCTTTGATACCTATTCACTAGTAACAAGAATAACACCATAAGAATGTTAATCGCTTTAGCATCCATTAACAATCATAAAATTCATCAAATAGTTGTTAAAAAATATTTCTAAATGGTGAATTAAAGGAAGAAATATATATGAAACAACCTAAAGGATTTGTTGTTTCTGGCCAAGAAAAGAAGGTATGTAGACTTATTAAATCCTTATATGAATTAAAACAAGTACCTAAGCAATAGCATATAAAATTTAATAATGTTATATTGTCAAATGAATTCAAAATAAATGAATGTGATAAATGTGTATATGTCAAAACCCTGCCTAAAGGGTATGTAGTGGTCTGCTTATACGTGCATGATATGTTAATCATTGATAGTAATATTGATATGATTAAACATACAAAGAAAATGTTAGTTAAACATTTTGATATGAAAGATATAGGTGTTGCATATGTAATATTAGGGCTTCAAATCACTAAAACATCTGAAGGTATAATATTGTCTCAATCTCACTATATTGAGAAAATATTAAACAAGTTTAATAAGCATGATACTAGCCCACTTCAAATACCTGTAGATGTTAATCTATATCTTGCTAAGCATGCTGGGCAACCCATATCATAATTAAAATATTCATGTATAATTGGCAATTTAATATATGTCATGAATTGCATCCGTTCTGATATAGCCTATGATGTTAATAAGTTAAGCAGATTCACCAGTAATCCAGGTCTAAATCATTGGACAGCTTTAGTAAGGGTATTAAGATATCTATGATATACCCTAAATTATGGATTATATTATTCCAAATATCCAGCTATACTAGACGAATATAGTGATGCCAACTGGATATCATATACAGAAAATAACAATCTACTAGTGGATGTGTTCACCTTAGGAGAAGGTGCTGTGTCATGAAAATATTTTAAACAGACATGTATAGCTCGATTCACTATGGAATCGGAGTTTATAGCTTTAGATAAAGCTAGTGAAGAAGTAGAATGGCTTCGAAATTTTTTAGAAGATATTCTATATTGTCTTAAACCCGTTTCTGCAATATGCATACATTGTGATAATCAATCGGCTATATGTATAACACAAAATAAAATGTATAATGGTAAGCCTAGACATATACGTCAGAAACATACTACCATTAAGCAGTTACTTGAGAATGGAATAATTTATATTGACTACATTCAGCCAAAGAAAAACCTAGCGGATCCGCTGACAAAAGGATTACAAAGAGATCAAGTAAACTATTTATCGAGGAGAATAAATTTAAAGCCTATAAAAAAAATAATCTTCATAATAGATACCCAACCTAGTTGAATGAAGATTCCAAGATCTAGGTTCAAAAAGGACAACTAAATTATAAAGGGATCAATGTAGCACAAAAATGTCTAATTCTATTCATTCCTATGATAATTAATGCTATCTGCTAAAGGTATTAGGATAAGCATTACTTTTAATGATTCTTATGACATGAATATCATGTGGGGTATAGCAGAATACTCTTAACAAGAATCACCTATGTGAGTATGAACAGGGCAAATTCTCTTAAGGTTTTAATTCTCTAAAATACTCATGAAACCAGGAGTTATTTAGGGCCAAAATGAACACAATTATGAAAACCAAAAAAATGCTCGGAAAGAAGTTGTGTGATTGTTACTGTTTTGGTTTACGTCAAAAGCTGAAAAGTTCAAGACATCATATTCACTTTTTAGCAAGTAAATTCGATAACAACTCATTAAGAAAGGTTCAAAGCCACAAGCTACCTATCATGATACAACTTAATTCCATTATACTCTCTAAAGTGTCTACATATTCATTTGCATTAAAATTATTTGTGGGGGATAGACCTTTGATGATCTTTGATCTTAGTCTAATTTTCATTCATATGGGGGATTGTTGGAAAATGGGTCTTATATGCCCATTATTTTGAATGAGAAATTGAAGACCTTTAGTCCCACATCAAAAATTATAAAAAGGCATATTCATTTTATGTGTAAACCTCTATCCATGCTTGTGCATTTGGGCTCACCATAAGTGGAGAGCTAGAAGGTGATGCTATGAATCACCAACGCGCACGTGCGTGCATGTGTGCGTGTGCATGTGCATGTGTGAAGGGCAACAAGGGCGCAATGGGTGCTTTGTAGGCGCACTTTACACTTTAGCCTTAAATTTTTTTCATAATCATAAAGATATGACAGTCAAGGATGATTGAATTCAGATCGTACGATGAGGGGATGAGGTCATCGTTGGTTTGGTTGATCGGTCAGATGAGGGGTTATGATCATGCACTGAGATGTGGTGATCAGAGCGAAGCGGTGTTGATCGATCAATGAACCTGATCGATATGATCACGCACCTGATCGGGCCAATCAAGTAATCACGGTGGTATTGATCAATCGATGTACCCAATTACTGATCAGCGGATCGAATCTTGAAAAAACGTATAGATATGCATTCGATCGCTGATCAAATCTCGAAATGGCATATAGATATGCACTGAATCACTGATCAACACACTCGATCGCTGAAACAGCGTATAGACCGCGTGATCTTCAGATCAAGATACTGAATCGGCATACCGAAAGCCAATAAGTCCCTTCCTTCACGGCTTTTGATCACATTCGATCAAGTCAAATTGGTTCTATTCTATCCCATAAGAGTGCTTCCAAGAGGCACTTCAAGTCTATAAATAGGACATGCCACTTGTATTCCAAATCATCCATCCGAAAAATTCTTTTCTTAGCATTTGCATACTCTGAATTTCAAGAGAGTATAGCATTTTGGTTCGCTGTTCTTATGAATAGTGGTGCTACTTTCATAAGAAGAAGACTGTTGTATCCTAAGAGACAATCGTTATAAATCCGTAAGCACCTATGTGGGACGAATTTGTCTTAGGAATATAGAGTTTAACTCTAGACTCGGTCTTATCATTTTTTGATTTAGTCAGCCACCAAATTCCTCTCAACCAATAGATTGATCCAAACAGTCGCTCTGAAGAATGTGTTTATATTCAGATAGGGTAAATGGAGGATTTATTTGCATGAAATAAAAGCATTTTTTCTATTAAGTAGTATTGAAAATGCATAGGATCCCTGATGTTGGATCCATTTAAGGGTTTGTTTAGTTTGTCAAAATTATTCTTAAAATCAAAATTTGAATTATTGATTTTGAGTCCAAATATTTATTTTAATAGGGTTTAAATTCAATTCTAAATCTATGTAAAATTAGAATCCAGGAGGATTAGAAATCTGGCCCCTTTTTTAAGAATAATGCCCTATGTGTCCCTCTTCTCATTTTATGGCTTCACTTAAACTCTCTAGCCACACACACCACTAACAAAGATAAGCTTGCCCTTCTCCCTGAATTTAAGTGGGTTGTCGCTGGATCTACTTGATGATGCTGAATTTCTTTTTTCATTATTAATTTGATTTTATAGGTCCTTTGCAATTTTTGATATTTTTCTGCTATATTCATCTGAAATCTAGCCTTTCTGAACTTCTTTTCCAGTGAGGTATGGTTGATTTCTTTTTAGATGGTTGTTAATAACAAAGTTCTTTCAAAAAAAAGAAAAGAGAAAAGGTAACAAAAATATAGTTGGGACTGTAGTGAGAGAAAGTGGGCCTAGATCACCACACTCTCCAGTCACAGGAACAGATTTACTGCCAATTTTTTGTCATGTTTTCCTTCAGTTTAGGAAAAATATGCCAAATTTATCCCAATAGAATTTTGCAAATTACAGAGCACTGGAAAGTGATTCCCATTGGAAAGTCAAGCTATTGAATGTTTCAAGAAAAACTCCTTAATTGCAGTCTAAAGGTTAATCTAATACCTTAACTCAAGGGTAAAATGGCTTAAGCAAAGATGCAATGCAGTTGCTGGGATGTTGAATTCTACTATCTAAATATGGGATGGTATAAAAAAACAAATATGATGTAAGAAGGAATGGTATGACGTTTGGTATAAGCAAATTGTTCTCATTTACTTATGCTTTATAATCACTTCACTTATACATCTATTTGATGACGTTTGTAGTATTTTAAATGTCAAAAAGACACAACAATGTAAGAAGTTTATATGGAGAAGATTTTTGCTATTGGATCAATTGGGAGACGGATTTTTTGCAGAGTTTGATTATACAAGTGGCTAAAATATTTAAAAGGCTATGCAAAACATAAGAAAGGAAAAGGTGTAAATTGATGCTGTCCATCTTATAAGTGATGAGGATGGTGCAATTATGAGTAATTAAAGAGGACAAGCCAGTCGGTCACACCATCTATTCCATTAGCCATCCATCGTAACTCCAAGCAGCTTTAGAAAATAAAAGAAGCAAAAGGAAACCAGAAGAAAAGAGCTAAAAAAAGTGAAAAGACTTCATATGAAAAGGCTTCAGTGACTTGAGGTCTTGTTGCCATAATAACTGCCACAATGGTTTATGAGAATAAATGAAAGTAGCAAGTGCCAGGTAAGAACAATAAGGCAAGCATGATAAAATTATGGAGGAGCTACTTAAATTAGAGGGATGAATTAGCAAAGGAATGTTGAAAGCTGTTGACTTCCTTACAATTGAGCCTAATAAGTTCATGATCTTTTTTAAGTTTCCATGTCATTTTAGAAGGCAATATATGATAGCCTTCTCTATTGAGGTAATATTGGATCTAGTTCTAACCACTAGGAGCTATGCATTACAGGTGGCATGTAGTTGAATTACGGTAGAATTATAGCTGATTTTATTTTTTTTAATATTTTTAATATTATAATATAAAAAAAACTTTGTTGCACTGGACTTTTTGGATAGATTAGGATTTAATGTTATGTTATTTATATGATCATCATGCAGATAATATTGTATCATGTTTTTATTATGACTTTTTATTTATTTTTACATCTATATATTTATGAAATGAATATGAAATTGAGTACATGAATCAACAATTTTTTTTAAAAAAGTTAAATTTTAGAATGTTTGGCTTAGGAGTAAAATTAGAAATCTAGGCTAATTCTAATTTCCTAAGTTTGGATGAACTAAACAATCACAATAGTATCAGCCTAATTTTAATTCTAATTTTCATGTATATCGAATAGGTAGACGGGATGGAGGATTCTGATTTCAAATTTAATGAAATTTGATTCCAATCATAATTTGGTTCTGATGTTGAGAAAGTAGTTAATAGGGTACTCAAGCTTATGATATAACTTATCTATATTTATCGTCATATATACATAATGCTCTAGAGAGATCGATTTGATAGTTAGGCTTATCATTAATCTTTAATAAACTTATCATGGACCTTTCAATTAGGGATGGTGTAGCAATTCTTAAACCATTTAACCTATTTAATTTGATTCAACTTATTACAAGTATGATTGGGCTACTTATTTAATAAAATTTTGAGCATTCGATCCGATGAGATAGATTTTTAATCTAATCTTTATCCAACTTAGGTTGCTTCCACACAATTGCCTCCTACTTTTCGTCCCTACATTTTATATTTGCTGTATATAATCTTTTGTTTTCCTTTTATACTCTTTTTTAGTTGTTAGATGGTTGCTTCTTGAATGGAACCATGTATTCGATATGGTACGTACATACATCTTCTTGCATATACATTTATAAATTAAATGCAATGATGTTAAAGTTTATAATATAGCAACCTTCCTTCTTATGAGGTTTATATTTGAGGTTGGAAACCTCCTTGCACTTACTATTCAAGACTTGATTCAGACTTGGCAAAGCTAAGCCTAAAAAATTCGAAAAATGGCACTTGCCCGGCTCGAGTCTTATTTTCACTTATAAATGTGATGGGCTTATTAAATTTGCGTTGAATACCATATACAAATTAACTAATAGAAAATTAACTTTGTTGGCTTATGATACGACTGACCGTCTCCTCTGGATGGTATTATCACGATTTCTGGAAATAATGATGTGACTTTGGCTCCGAACGGCCTTCGAACGGCCTTCGGCTCCGGCCTTTGGCTTCGGCCTCCAGCGACGGCCTTTGGCTCCGGCCTTCCGCGACGGCCTTCGGCTCCAGCCTTCGGCTCCGGCCTCCAGCGATGGCCTTCGGCTCGGACCTTTGGCTCCGGCCTCCAGCGACGGCCTTTGGTTTCGGCCTCCAGCAACGGCTCCGGTCCTAACTTGGTGCCTCATACACAATGACCCGCCTTAGGCAACGGATCTCGAGATTCGAGGTCTATTGCCGTGTACACTGAAATCACGGGTAAGTGCTGCCACGATCGGCAGTTACCGCTACAAGCGACCCTCATCCAGCAACGGCTGCCGTTCAAAGAAACTTATCTCAACAAAGAAGATTCGATGGTTCTTAGGTATAATTTGCTCTCTATCTCTCAACTCCTATTGACTACAGAACTTTTTTCTAGAGAAGAAGGAAGAGAGTATATCCGTCGCTCAATACGATTGATTTGTCAGCTTAAGTCTTAGCTCAAACGAATTACTATAGGTCAATTTGATTGGATTTCGGATTGTGTCCGGGGACTAGGAGTTGGATTACGCTAGCACACCCGTCCCATACCCTTCTCACGTGCATCTCACGTTCCCCAAACGCCAATATATTTTTCTACGGACCCAAACCGTCAACCGAGTGGTGGGGTGCCAATCTTAAGGTTAGCACGTGATCACAGCCATCCATTCCCTTCACACGTGCTTCTCACTTGCCCCGAATGCTAGGATATATATATATATACCCGCGCACCCGAACCCGTTAACCGACCACCGCTCCCGTTGCAAGCTTCCGGATATCAAAAAACATTACACGCAATCTTCTAGAGATTTTTACGCTCTCCGTCGCTGAGGGGAGAACGAAGGCACCAGGCGAGAAAGGTCGAATCGAGCGAGCTCTCGATAAGAAATATAAAAAAGGGACCGTTGCTTGGGGCTTATACCGTTTTTGAATTCGAAGCGGGGGTCCCGTTCGAGCTCTCGTTATCGACGATGGCGGCCTCCGTCGAGAACCCCTCGTTCTCGGATCGCATCGAGAAGACGAAGACTCTCATCGGCGCCCTCAATCTCCTCTCCCGCGATCTTCCCCTCCCCCCCGACGTCCTCGACGCCGTGTCGTCCATCTACCGCGAGGGCGACGACGACGACGCCCGCCGCCACGCCGCGAAGGCAGCGGCGGAGGAGACGGAAGAGGAGGAGCGAGGTGGTGGCGCCTCTCCGATCGAAGAGGATTCGGTAAGCGACGATCCCCTTTTTCTTTCTTTTACGAGTCTTCTCCGCTAATTTGGCTCCTTTTCTTTGAAAGAATGGAAGGTTATGGTTCTTGTCGCGAGGATCGACTAGGGTTTTGAGAAATTTGGTTATACCTGCGAAGTTAGATGTCAATTTCTTGTTTCGGTTTTGTTAGTATGGTTGAGATTATGCAGAGAGGAAGCTTTTGAAATGGGATTGTTTGCTCTTTTTATTGGCTTTGTTGTGGGAAAAGATTAGGGTTTAATGGATTGCCGATCTGGGTAAAGAGTTATCTGGATGAATGGATATGGGTCTTGTCTTTGTGAAGCTGGGAAAAGAGTGGAATTGGAAAGATTTGTGCTTCTTTATGTGTTTGCATGTGTGTTTGTGCATCTATGCAGGAAATTTGCACTTCAGCTCTGGTACTGGTGCAAGAAATTCGAAGAAATGGGCTTAGCTAGCGATCTTACTTTTCTTTGTATGTCAACCAAAATATGTTATAGTATTTATTTCCCAGTGATTAGGTCGTGTAGTTTTTATTAAATTATAGTAAAGAGCACAAATGGTTATTTGTCCCAGTCTGGTGGAGAATGGCCAAAACAGATAAATATTATTATGTTGAAAGGATAGATTTTGAGTGAGAACAAGGACAGGCGATCTTTCGAATCTTGGTTTTTGGCATTGAGAAAAAATTGCCTGGAATACATATTACAAGTATTTCACATGTGCAATGCCCATGAAAAGATGGACATGAGAGGTGGAACATTTGTGGGAAGTGGAATCAATGCTTTCTTAATCGTCTACTCTCTCCAAAAGTGGAATTAAAGTGTGAGCACAGGAAGCTAATATCTGGACTATTGAAATATCTAGACTGGCTCCTGTTTATCCTTGTTACATGGGGTGTAGTTCCAGAATTACGTGGAGGCTTGGCTGGTTTGTGGCCTGTCTTTGCATAGGTGTTGAAATGAAGCAACCAATTGAATGAATAAAGATCTTGAATGTTTTGCAACCCACCCTACATTGTTAAATGATGATCGCTCGCAATGGTTTTTTGTACTTGAAGATCCCATGATTGCATCGAAAGTCACCCCTGAAGTGGATCAATGGACCAAGGTGCTTTGATGGCAGTCAGACATATTCTTCAGATAAATTATATGGTTTTATGGACGACTGAAGCTAGACAGGACGTTCATCTCATTAGGAAACCGATAAAGGAAACAATCAGGGTTTCATTATTAACACTTATTTTTGTATTTCAAGTAAAATTATCACTTAACAATATTTCTTCATTTGTTAAAATGACTAATGAGAAGTATGCTACGATACAATGTCCAGGATTTATCATTCTTAGGCATGCTGTATGAATCTGAAGGAGTTAAGCATGTTTTTCCTAATTAGCTGCATGTTAATTGTCTCTGCTGGATTTATTTTGGATAGCTAATTAGCAACTATTTTCTTGAATGGATTACTATCCAATGCTACCGTAAGACGTTGCTGCTAATTTTGATTCTTATCTCTCCTCCATGTCATTATCCTCCTCATTTCCTCTTCCGATTATCTCCCCTACCCTAGCCTTCTCTTCCTCTTCCATCTCTAAGACTAAACCATTATTATCAGATGGCTAAGGCTGCTTCTTTTGATGAGCTGTGCCTCAAAGCTTATGCCCAATTGGCAGCCTAAGGTTGATTTGCATCTGCGGCACAATCTTGTTTATGGATGGAATGTGAAATTCTTCTTTTTCCTTTGTTTTCTTTCACTTACTTTGTATCGTCGTCCTCTCAAGACCATCTAGAGGGTGAGCGCCTTAATGTGAAATTCTTCTTTTTTCCTTTGTTTTCTTTCACTTACTTTATATCATCGTCCTCTCAAGACCATCTAGAGGGTGAGCGCCTTGGTGCTGTGGGAAGATTGCTTTATTGTGACTTAGAGGTCATAAGTTCAAAATACGGAAATGGCCTCTTTGCGTTGTGGGGATAAGGTTGTGTATATCTAACCTTTTTTGAATCTCACAATGGCTAGAGCCTTGTGCACTAAGCCACCCTTTTGGGACCATCTTTGTCGATAAAGTGTGGGCAAGTTGAACTATTTACTCAAACTTAAGTTTTTTTTCGAAACAAGCTAAGCTTTGGCATTTGAAACTCTAAAAGACTTGCCAATGAACAAGGGCCTTTAAGCTCATTGCAAATATGAGCAAAGCTTAAGGTGATCTTGAATATCGAGTTGAACTCTAGCTATGGACTAGCTTGCTCAACCTTGGGTAACTTGCATCTAGAGGCACTTCCATAGATGTGTGTACGTGCTTCTATTTATCTGTGCATGCACATGTTGCTATATGTGTAGGAAATATGCATTGCATGCTATTTTGGCTAATAAAATCCGAGATATTAATTTTTGAGCATGTGGCTTGCCAACCTCTAGTTGAAACATCTTAGAATCTGCTTCACTATGAACACTTTGAACCAAAATAAGCTGTATATTGAAAATGATATTTTAAGGTAAAAATAAATTTAATTAGGAAGCTTGTTAAACATGATAAATATGGAGAATGTTTTATTTAACTTCATCATTTTTACTAGAAAGCCGCAATTATTGTCTCCGTGTTTCTGATTAATGTAAATTAGATACTTTGTTTATCAAATAACAATGATAAATATGTTAGGCATGAATATTCATTAGTCATTGTAATAGTTGACAGATTATAGACAATATGTTGGTAGGCAATCCCTTATGGTTGTCATCTAGTGATATCACCTGAAATGATGTGTTTCAAATGCAGTAAGTCTGTTCTATCTAGGGGTGGGCATGGATTGGACTGCCTGTGAGCTGACCCAAGCCCGGCATTGAAAATTTTAACGCTTGTGCCAAGGTTTTTGGCTCATAGGACTAGGTCAGGCTGGAATTTTTAGGCCCAATTCAAATTTAGGGCTGGGTCTGGGTTTAGAATAAATAGGCCTAGCCTGGCCTAGTTTGAAATTTAAATATAAATATATATATGTATATACATGTATAATTTTATATGTTCATATAATTATAATATATATAGTATTGAATTTAAATCAAGGTCTAAAGGTCTGAATGCGAGAGAACAAATTTAGCCCAGTACCAACTTTTCTAGGGTTGCCTTTTTTATTATAATAATTAAAAAGAAATCAAAGTATAAGTCATAGGTTAACATACTTTATTTTTTTGGTAAAAAGGGTAGGCTGGGTTGGGTCCGGGCTTTGTGAGATTCTCATAGGGCTGGGCTTAGGCTGACAATACTTGGCTGAGTTCCACCTGCCCGATGCCTTGGGTTGCCCTTTTTCCCCTTGGCCTGGCTTTAGCTTGACCCAAATCGGTCAATGCCCATCCTTATTCTATGTGACGTAGGCCTAAAGAAGTTTGAAACAGGTAAGGTTGCTTGGAAAAGGTTAAGAAAAACTAAATAAATCGAATTTTCTGACCGTGTGAATGTTTGGAAAACTAAAATAATATGGAAACGGATTTCCAAATTTGGCTAGTCCTTTTCTTTTCCTTGGAAAAACTTTTTGCTTTTTTTTTTTTTGATTTGCATAGTTTCCGAGCAACCAGACATAGTGTCACGCCCCAGACCCTATATTGGATCTAGAGGTGGCAACCCGCCGCATGCCGGGCATGCAAGGCGTCCCGAAATATAACATTAAAAAGGGGTAATAATTATATTTTGTCCAATTTAAATGGTTCTTAATACAAACCATAATCATATGTTTTAGGCTACATGCCAAAATACATAACTCAATGGGGTTACAACAAAGTATTGGATCTAAGTCACTCTGATAGCTACTTCAACTACCCCATATCCCCATCTTTAGTTCTGTGGCTCTGAAAAACATTGTGAGATTTAAATGAGCTCACACTCAATAAGTAAGCCAACTATAATGTAATATAATCACTTCATGCTTTTATAAACTAAATTTTTCACAATAAACATCTACCAAGCTTCCATATTTCAGATACATTTTACCATGTTATCAAAACATGCATCATATGCTCAAAATAAATTTTGGAAGCAATTGCCATATATAGTATATCAAAAATATACAATTTCAGGATAAAACCACTGTACCACTGTAAATAGCATGTAAAAATGCATTTTTATACCAATGTCCCACGGCCAGACACTATGTACACAGAACACCCCCCTCGGGTGTAATACCCCCCTCGGGTGTATCCTCCCTAAATATCCCCTAGGAGTCAGGGTCCTGGAACCAGTGTCATGTACTCACATCCTGCCATATCCGGCTACAACATACCCCAAGAGTGTGTTCTCCATATACCCCCTATGGAGATGGGTCCGGTGCCATGTGGCATAATATTGCCATATTCTGTTACAGCACACCTCCTGGGTGTGTGTGCTCCATATACCCCCCTATGGAGTTGGGTCCCGGTGCCAAGTGAGTCATGCAACATATCACATCATACCATATCGACCATAGTGGGACATATCATCATATACACAAAGTATCATTTGCTAAATAGCATGTATCGTTACAAAAATGCAATCCATATACTTTTCATAAAAACATGTCACATACACATGTATATTTATAAAACCTTTAACAATTTCAAAGTCATGCCAATTGATCAGTTGTCCACATAGATATCCAATTATTTACAAAATATAATAAATAATAAACTAATCATAGCAAAGGCTCATTTGCAAATAATAATACCAATCCATTTTCTTATTTTTCAAATAATGCAATATATAACAATATAACATTTAAATACATAATTTTTATATTTTAATAATTTATAAAAATTATGATAAATGACTTACTTACCTCCTGGCGCTGATCCAAAGATGTAATTCGGCTGTTTAAGCACCTGGTACTTACAGCATCAATTTTCCAATTTTTAGTCCCCAAAAGTAGCATATCAAAATAGCTTAGTTCCGCGATGAAGGGAGGGCCGCCCGACGGCCCTCCTCCTCCCTCCTCCGGCCGCCTCAAGCGGCCGGAGCCTCCTCCTCCCTCCTCCGGCCGCCTTGAGCGGCCGGGCATGGGAACGGGAGGAATCCCTCCCGATTCCCTCTTTTGTCACCCGTCTCTCTGCCGAAACAGTGGACGAAGGGGGAAGAATTACCTAAGCTTGTTGATGGTGGTGGGTGGAGGGGAAGGCTCCCTCCTCCCTCCCCATTTATAGCAGCGTGGAGGCCTTCTCTGCGCTTGAGAGAAGAGGGCGCCGCCCTCTTTGACCGGCGGAGCTGGGGAGCCGCCCGCGTGCGGTACGGCTGTGGCGCCTCCCCCTCCTCCGGTCCAAGAAGACGGATCCTCACATGGTGAGGATCTGGGGCTCACATTCTCCCCTCCTTATAAAAATTTCGGTCTCAAAATTGATGTACTTCATATAACATTTAGAATCCAAAGCTTTGATCATAAGAATTATTATCTTTTTATTTACATATACTAAGATACAAATAGGTATGGATATTTCTTTTTCACTTCCTCCTCCAGCTCCCAAGTAGCTTCCCTCTCAGAATGGTTACTCCACTGAACCTTGACATAGGGAATGCTATGCCGTCTTAAGACTTGGTCCTTGCGGTCCACAATACGCACAGGATGCTCTTCATATGTCAGATCATTCCTTAACTGCTTGGGCTCAAACTATATTACATGGCTGGGGTCAGAAATGTACTTTCTCAATATAGATACATGAAATACATTGTGTACCCTAGAGAGCACGGAGGTAATGCCAGGCTATAAGCCACCTCCCCTACTTTACTCAGAATCTCAAATGGCCCAATGTATCGTGAACTCAATTTACCTTTAATCCCAAATCTCATCACATTTTTGGTTGGTGATATCTTCAGAAAGACATGGTCTCCAACCTGAAATTTTAGCTCCCTTCTTCTCACATCTGCATAGCTCTTCTATCGGCTCTGAGCTGTGCGGAGTCGTTCCTTAATCAACTGCACCTTCTCTACTGTCTGCCGAATCAGTTCAGGGCCCAACAATCTTCTCTCTCCCACATCATTCCAACATAAGGGGGATCTGCATTTTCTTCCATACAAGGCCTCAAATGGAGCCATCTGGATACTGGCTTGGTAACTATTATTGTAAGCAAATTCCACTAAAGATAAGTGGTTGTCCCAAGCACCGCCCAAGTCCATCACACAGGCTCGCAACATGTCCTCCAGGGTCTGTATGGTCCTCTCAGACTGCCCATCTGTCTGAGGATGAAAGGCTGTGCTGAAGTTCAATTTGGTCCCCAGAGCCCTATGAAGACTCTTCCAGAATTGGGACACAAACCTAGTATCCCGATCTGATACAATAGATACGGGGGCACCATGAAGCCTCACAATTTGTTCAATATACATGTTGGCTAATCTCTCACTGGAAATCCCAACTCTGAATGGCAGGAAATGGGCTGACTTCGTCAATCTGTCTACAATGACCCACACCGCATCATTGCTCCTAGGGGTCTTAGGCAGACCAGTCACGAAGTCCATAGTGATCTCCCATTTCCATTGTGGAATCATCAGAGATTGAAGAGGTCCCGCAGGCCTTTGATGTTCAGTCTTCACTTGCTGACATATTAAACATTTGGCCACATACTGAGCAATCTCTCTTTTCATTCCCTTCCACCAAAAATTTTCTTTTAGGTCTCTGTACATCTTGGTGCCTCCTGGGTGCACTGTATAGGGAGAGTAGTGGGCCTCCCTCAGAATTTCTGCTCTTAGTTCCACCGCATTTGGCACACAGAGCCTGCCATCAAATCTCAGGGATCCATCATCCATTATAGAAAATTCATTTTGAACCCTTGACTTCACAGCTTCTTTAATCTTTTGCAGGTCCAAGTCTTATTTCTAGGAGGACTTGATCCTGTCTATCAGAGTTGGTTGGAGTACGAATGCTGCTATCAGCCCATCGGACCGCTGTACTCGCAATCCAACCTCCAACTTCTCAAGGTCCCTCCAGATGTGAGGCTGAGAAGTGATCATAGAAGCTAACTCCGAGGAGGACTTCCTACTCAAGGCATCAGCTACCACATTGGCCTTCTCTGGGTGATAGTGCAGGTTCAGGTTATAATCTTTTAGTAGCTCCATCCACCTCCTCTGTCTCAAATTTAACTCTTTTGAGTGAAGATGTATTTCAGACTTTTGTGGTCTGTATATACATCACATGTCTCTCCATATAGATAATGCTGCCAAATCTTCAAGGCAAAAATCACAGCGGCCAACTCCAGGTCATGGGTAGGATAGTTTTGCTCGTATGGCTTTAACTGCTGGGAGGCATAGGCTATCACCTTCTCATTTTGCATCAGAACACATCCCAATCCCTTCCGAGAAGCATCCGTGAATAGGGTGAATCCTCCAGATCCTGACGGAAGGGTAAGGACGGGGGCTGATACTAGGTGTTGCTTCAGCTCCTGAAAACTTCTCTCACACTCCTCAGTCCAATCAAACTTCGCTTGTTTTTGGGTCAAGCGAGTCAGGGGTAGAGCAATGCGAGAGAAGCCTTCCACAAATCTGCGATAATATCCAGCCAGCCCCACGAAACTTCTTATTTCAAACACATTGGAAGGCCTACACCAGTTAACAACTGCCTCAATCTTCTTTGGATCCACAGATATGCCATCTTTAGATATTATATAACCCAAGAATGATACTTGGCTCAACCAGAAGTCACACTTCTGCAACTTGGCATAAAGCTTTTTCTCCCGAAGAGTTTGCAGAACAATCTTCAGGTGGTCCACATGCTCCTCCTGGCTTTTAGAATACACCAGGATATCATCAATGAACACCACCACAAACTGGTCCAAGTATGGCTTAAAGATTCTGTTCATCAAGTTCATGAATGCTGCCGGGGCATTAGTTAACCCAAACGGCATCACCAAGAACTCGTAGTGGCCATACTTAGTCCTGAATACTGTCTTAAGCACATCCCCAGCCTTGACCTTGAGTTGATGATATCCTGACCGAAGATCAATCTTCGAGAATACCCAAGCTCCTTGAAGTTGATCAAATAGATCATCAATCCTTGGCAGAGGATACTTGTTCCGCTCTGTTACCCTATTGATTTCTCGGTAATCAATGCAGAGCCGAAGACTTCCATCTTTCTTTTTGACAAATAATACTGGAGCACCCCAAGGAGATACACTAGGTCTGATGAATCCCCGGTCAAGGAGCTCCTGCAATTGGCTTTTCAACTCTTTTAGCTCAGCTGGGGCCATACGGTACGGGGCCTTGGATATAGGTCCAGTGCCAGGGGCCAAATCAATAGTGAACTCAACCTCCTGATCTGGGGGTAATTCGGTCAAATCATCTGGGAATACATCAGGAAATTCCTGAGCCACTGAAATATCCTCCAACTTGACCTCATCCTGTTGAAGATCTTTGACCACAGCAAGAAACCCTTGGCTACCCTTCTTCAAATACTTTGCAGCCTGTAGTGCTGACACGAACATCGAGGCCAGATGCTCCTGACTTCCAGTAAAACTGAATTCAGGTTGATTAGGAATTTTGAAGATCATCATCTTCCTGAAACAGTCTACTGAAGCATGATAGGAGGCCAACCAGTCCATCCCAAGGATGACATCGAATGATTTTAGTGGGAGGACGATTAGATCGGCCTTCAATCTCCTATCCCCCATGTTAATCAGGCAAGATCTGCATACTGAGTCTACCCTCATAACATCACCATTTGGGAGAGCAATGCACAACTCCTGCTCTAGGGGAACGGGTGTCAAAGATTCATCCTTGGCGAGATATGTGCTAGATACAAATGAATGCGTGGCACCCGGATCTACTAAGAATTGAGCATAAGCATTGCCTACTTTAATTATACCTGGTCACAAAATTTATTTTGTCTTAGATGTCATGAGGTTTAACAATACTTTTTTTTTCATTCATGATCAATGCATCCCATTGCATATGAATGAAACAATCTTAAACGAGTACTTAAGTAACAGGCGTACCTATCATAACGGAGTTGGAAGCGGCAGCATCCTGTTGTGTGAGAGTAAAGACTCTTCCCTGGGTCCTAGGCTGCTGCTGCTCGCCTCTGCCCTGATCCGCAGGAGGCTGCTGATCCCTCCGAAGGGGACAAGTGGCCATCTTGTGACCCACCTGCCCACATATGAAGCAGGCACCAGCCGTCCCGCGGCACCACTTGCCTGGTGGGAGTTTCCGCATTGAGGGCAACGAGTTTCCGTACTCTTCGGTTCTGAGGGGGCCTGATAAGGACCTTTCTTCTTGGTCTGTCCTGAAGACTGGCCAGAAGGAGGCCCCTTCTTCTTCCTCTGTTGCTGCTCCCACTGCTTATGGACCACACCCATATCTCTCTCAATCACCAGGGCCTTGTTCACCACAGCACTGAATGTGGAGAGTTCAAAGGTATTGACTGCTTGCATCAGTCTAGGCCTCAGTCCCTCGGTGAACTTGATGATCTTGGTTCTCTCAGTGGCGGCTATGTCTGGAGCAAACCGAGCCAACCGGGTAAACTCGGCTTCATATTGTGCCACAGAGAGGTTTCATTGCTCCAGTTTGACAAACTCCGATTGCATCTGCCTCTGCATATTATTGGGGAAGTATTTGTCACAGAAGACTTCCTTAAACTCTCCCCAGGAAATAGTTCGTCCATCCATTCGCTGCTCCACAAGTAGCCACCAATCATATGCCTTCCCCTGAAGGAGGTAGGTAGCGAATCTGATTCGCTCCTCCTCTTAGCTACCATGAGCTGTAAAGGCTTTCTCCATCTCCCTCATCTATTTTTCAGCATTGGTAGGGTTAGTGGATCCACAAAAGGGAGCAGGGGCCAAGCTCTTGAACTCAGCAAAGCTCCGGCCCCCTCCCCGCCAGGGCTGGGATGGAGCCGACTGAGCAGGCTGTGGAGCGGGAGAGGCAGGCCGAGCAGGCTGGATTTGCTAAATCTGTTGCTGCATGGCTTGCATAGCCTGCGACATTCCCGCCAGAGTCTGAAGCAATTAGGCTTGAAATTGTGGTTGATCATTGTCAGCTAAATTAACAAAACCAGAGCCTCCGGAAGCTTGCTGGCCTCCCTGCTGGCCCGAGTCACCAGCCTGGGAGTTCCCAATGGGCCGCAGACTCCTAGTGCGACGTGGCATTCTTAACTCCTGCCAGAGTTAGGTTCCAGTCAATATCCTTGTAAACACAAAATTCAGGCTTTCAAAATATATTACTTGAAATTTTTAATAAAGTTATCACCCTCCCAATGTAATCCTAATGTTCTGCCTAGTGTCATATGGTGTTTGCCCCTAAGGTTAAACCAGGCTCTGATACCACATAAGCTGTCACGCCCCAGATCCTATATTGGATCTAGAGGTGGCAACCCGCCGCATGCCGGGCATGCAAGGTGTTCCGAAATATAACATTTAATACAAGAAGGGGTAATAATTATATTTTGTCCAATTTAAATGGTTCTTAATACAAACCATAATCATATGTTTTAGGCTACATGCCAAAATACATAACTCAATGGGGTTACAACAAAGTATTGGATCTAAGTCACTCTGATAGCTGCTTCAACTACCCCATATCCCCATCTTCAGTTCTGTGGCTTTGAAAAACATTGTGAGATTTAAATGAGCTCACACTCAATAAGTAAGCCAACTATAATGTAATATAATACTTCATGCTTTTATAAACTAAATTTTTCACAATAAACATCTGCCAAGCTTCCATATTTTAGATACATTTTACCATGTTATCAAAACATGCATCATATGCTCAAAATAAATTTTGGAAGCAATTGCCATATATAGTATATCAAGAATATACAATTTCAGGATAAAACCACTGTACCACTGTAAATAGCATGTAAAAATGTATTTTTATACCAATATCCCACGGCCACACACTATGTACACAGAACCCCCCTCGGGTGTAACACCCCCCTCGGATGTATCCTCCCTAAATATCCCCTAGGAGTCAGGGTCCTGGAACCAGTGTCATGTACACATCCTGCCATATCCGGCTACAACACACCCCAAGAGTGTGTTCTCCATATACCCCCCTATGGAGATGGGTCCCGGTGCCATGTGGCATAATATTGCCATATTCTGTCACAGCACACCTCCTGGGTGTGTGTGCTCCATATACCCCCTTATGGAGTTGGGTCCCGGTGCCAAGTGAGTTATGCAACATATCACATCATACCATATCATAGCGGATCATAGTGGGACATCATCATATACACAAAGTATCATTTGCTAAATAGCATGTATCGTTGCAAAAATGCAATCCATATACTTTTCATAAAAACATGTCACATACACATGTATATTTATAAAACCTTTAACAATTTCAAAGTCATGCCAATTGATTAGTTGTCCATATAGATACCCAATTATTTACAAAATATAATAAATAATAAACTAATCATAGCAAAGGCTCATTTGCAAATAATAATACCAATCTATTTTCTTATTTTTCAAATAATGCAATATATAACAATATAACATTTAAATACATAATTTTTATTTTAATAATTTATAAAAATTATGATAAATAACTTACCTCCTGGCGCTAATCCAAAGATGTAATTTGGCTGTTTAAGCACCTGAGTACCTACAACATCAATTTTCAATTTTTAGTCCCCAAAAGTAGCATATCAAAATAGCTTGGTTCCGCGACGAAGGGAGGGCCGCCCGGCGGCCCTCGCTGCCCCACTCCGGTCGCCTCGAGCGGACGGGCATGGGAACGGGAGGAATCCCTCCCGATTCCCTCTCTCTGTCACCCGTCTCTCTGCCGAAACAGTGGACGAAGGGGGAAGAATTACCTAAGCTTGTTGATGGTGGTGGGTGGAGGGGAAGGCTCCCTCCTCCCTCCCCATTTATAGCAGCGTGGGGAGGCCTTCTCTGCGCTTGAGAGAAGAGGGCGCCGCCCTCTTTGACCGGCGGAGCTGGGGAGCCGCCCGCGTGCGGTATGGCTGCGGCGCCTCCCCCTCCTCCGGTCCAAGAAGACGGATCCTCACATGGTGAGGATCCGGGGCTCACACATAGCCAAAGTGCCTCATTTATTACATTTTTTTATCTTGGGTGGTCAGAAGGCCAAGAAAGTTTAACTTTCAAAGAATTTTAAGGCCATGAAGGCTGGGTATCATTTGCTTGTCTCCATGGAAATTTTTCACTTTGATCCATTCTGATCCTTGCGAGTAGTGTCTATGTGTCCTACTAGTAGTCTTGCAATAAAAGTTATTGGAACAGTGTGCTACCTGTGTAATCTTGCTGATGGTATTCATGCTTTATGGATGGAGCCTTTACATAAATCTGCACCATTTTTTTCTCGTGTTTTTAAGTGTCATATGTCATGCTTGTCTTGGTTAAGGCTTATCATGGCATCATATTTCCATGTTGGACTTCTTTTAAAGGTTGACTTGCTCCGATTAATAGCTATTTTGAATACATATACACTTGGATAATCTGACAAAAGTAAACTGCATCTAAGGTTAAAATGCCAAGATTCACTATTGTAGTGATAGGTGCTAGGTAGCAGTTAGGAATAGAGTGGTTTTCTGGTGAGTATTAATGCAATATTGATATTGTGATTATTTTGAGGTCAAAAACCATGATTATGATAAAATGTGAATGTGATCATGACTACTGGGGGTTATGATTATGGTAAGACTAAGGTTGCATTTGAGATGATGGATTGAGATAAATCTCAAGAAATCTAGGAATTGAGTGATTCAGGACTAGATTTTGAGATTTGATTATGGATGAATTCCATGTGATGGCACAACTTAAAATTTGGTAAAGCTTTGGTCATATTCTTATAAATGCCTTAAATACAATGAAAGTATAAATGCCTTTAAACATGCAATTCTGTCTATGGTAAATGGAATTTTTTTTTGGAGATGTGATAGACAAAGGTATATAATACATATATTTAGATGCATGCACACACATATATCATGGGTGTCTAACACCTTACTGGTAGTAAACACCCATACCAAGTGTTGTCACCATGTTATGATCCCTATGGACATTTTACTAGCATGGTACCAGTTTTGGTTTTCCTAACCATCTTTTGCTTTCAAATGGAGTTAAGGATAAACAACATAGAAAGTCTTCAACTGTACCTGATCCAACCTGACACCGGGTCAAGACACCTGGATTCATACTACCATTGATTTTGGGTCCACCACTTGATCCTTACCTAATCTATTTTATAAGGTTCAATCCTAAATTCATAACGGACCCATCTAACATATAAATTACAATGCTAATAATTCTTCCTGACTCATTTCCAGAATGATTTAAATAACTATTATTAAACAAAAGCCAACCACTCAAAAAATTCTTATCCAAGATCATGACTTGACTTGATCTGAATTGTTCCCACCAAAGATTTGCTATACAATACCTGGCATCGTACTGGTGACTTACGTACATGGTACTAGTTGGCATGGTGCACCCTTATAATAACACATGGTATGTTGTTATGGGTTAGATTACAATTATACTACGTGTTGGTATGGTGTTGTTTTGAGCCTCAATATTGTGCTAGTGCCTTATAGCATTGGTACGATTTGCATGATGCTAGGCTGTACAGCTTGATATAGCAAACCTTACATGAGATTTTTATTCACTAGTTTTGCTTGGTAGATCAGTGGTTTCATGTTTGTTGAAATTTTTTGTGTTGTTTGCATGTAATTTCAGTTCTTGTTTCTCTGACCATAACAGTTCATTTTTTCATGTGCTCTTGGCCTGTTAGATAAACCCTAAGAGACTTGCTGGGTTCATACTTAGACTATCCTTCTTTGTCAAAATTAAATGCCAGTGATTACAGATAAGTATTGTATATGATGCTACTGAAGATGTTAACATGAATGCTATTTTAGTATTACTACAAATGTCATCCAATTATATATGGATGGGCCTCCCTATCTTTGACATATATACTTCACTGTAAAAGTTCAAAATTTTGTTCGTATATGCAAATTCACCCTGAGATTTAATTAGGAGTATATGTGCTTATTTTTTCTACATTTTTAATTATACATCATTCTTGTGCAGAGTATTGGGGCTTCAGCTAGTGGGATTTTGGTAACGAAACTTGAAGAGGCACTATTGATGCAGCAATTAAGCCACATGTCCGGTTCAACATTGGAAAAAACAAAAGATGATCGTTATAACTCTCTTATTCAGCATCGCCTTATGGAGCTTGAAGGTTTTATTTATTCTTTCTTTGGGAATATTGCAGTGTGCTTCTTTTTTTCCCCACTTAGTTTTGAGTAGGTTACAGTAAGCATGTTTTTCTCAGTTCCTGTTGGATAATCTTTACCTTCATTTAAATTTTTCATGATTCAATGTGAGTTGGTTTCTTTATAATAATGATGTGATGCTATGTTTAGTACCATTCTTGTTGCTCTACAACAACAGTTTATTACTTGTTATCACTGTAACAGAACTACATTAACTGTTAGATTGTAATGCAGTAAAACTTCATCATTTTAGAGAGTTACATGCAATAAATTGTTGTTATTTTTGGCTCTTATAGCTGCTATATTTGTCTTTTATGGCTCATAGTCACTTTGTTAGCTTCTACATCGTCATGCATCCTCGTAATGATTGTTTGTTCCTATTAGAGTTTTGTTAGATTAATCTTTAGGCTTTTGTATTCTTTTTCCTTTCTTGTTGAGATTTACTTCTTAATCTTCTTTTTTTTGCCATCATGTGCCTCGTTAATCTTTAGCCTTTCCAGCTTTGGTCTATACTTTTTATGCTCTCTATTCATGACCATCATATATTGTTTTTTTCTTCATGCTATGCACTAATCTTGAAGTTCATAAGATGAGCTATCTTCTTGCTTTTGACTATAATTTCAGAAAACACAATAGACAATTAGAGGCTTACTGGTAGAGGTGACAATTTTGGATGCGACCTGTGAATATGATTCTAGCCCAACACAAAGTTAGCGGGTTTGGGTCGGGTTTAGGTCGAGCATAAATGAGTTCGGATACAAATTGGGTTATTCCGTTAGATATGATTGATAAACAAGTCGAATCTCAGATTGACCCACCAACCCAAAATTGATTTAATTATTAAAGGGTCATTTCGTGTAACCTGACTTGCCAACTTAGACACGACCTGCCATACATATTTTTCTAAGTTAATGTCACCCTCTAATTAATTTTTTTTTTCATTATACAGGATCCAATGGTTGGATTGAAATAGAGTGGGAACAATTAA
Organism: Calamus simplicifolius; assembly: GCA_900491605.1. NCBI lineage: Eukaryota > Viridiplantae > Streptophyta > Magnoliopsida > Arecales > Arecaceae > Calamus > Calamus simplicifolius. Next base: position 1,130,293 of record UESW01003918.1, on the reverse strand, counting down.
AATTATGCTGGGTGGATATATTATCACAATTCATAATTTAAAATCCTAATCCTTAAAACTAAAAATATAACAGATAATGCGTGTATACACAGCACACTTATATGGATCACATTGGCCATTTATTCGTATCAATTCGAACACAACCTGATTATTAAATAGGTTACATGGGTTGTGTTGTGTGGCCCGTGTAATACATAGGTCAGGTTCAACAGATTTCTGATCTGATTAATAAACTGGTTGGATTTAGGTTGACCCATTTATCATTATACTTTGAAGTTGATCCAACCTGTTTATGACCCGTTGACACGATTTACCACCCCTAGCTACTCGAGAAAAGCATGCTGAAGCTTTTCTTTCCCTAATTTTAGAAAACACAATAAACAATTAGTAACTATTGCAAAAAGAATGCCTTTGAGTGGTCATATAGATGCTTCAGAAAGGATTTGATTGCAGATAAACTCTGAAGCCATTGTGTGGATATACGGGTGGTGTAGTGAAGTGAATCCAAGCAGTGGATTGTGAAATGTTAATCCATCATATGAAGAGGCAAAGCCTCTTATGGAAATGCTGGACAAACTCACGTGAATGTCAAAGAATTTTTCTATAAGGGTCACCTAGAGGCTTTCTATTCCTATGTACAAATTGAAAATTTTTGCCCATATAGTATCCTCATTTTGTTGTAGTTTTCCTTCCTAATAGGCATATTTCCTTTATAATTACGCTATGATTTTTCAACCCCATATAGTATCCTCATTTTGTTGTAGTTTTCCTTCCCAATAGACATATTTCTTTCATAATTATGCTATAGTTGTTCTTGTGTTATCTATTTCCATGACTTTCAAATACACTTACAGTTCCAAGTTGCCTAATATGACAAAAAAATTTACTGGGATATTGTGGATGTAACAAGCAAAGCAAAGGAGTTCCTTAAATCTTCTATATATTGACTGTGCTTTTATTTTTATACTCTTATATCTTTTATGTTTGCAAATGTTGTTGCATAACTAGTTCATTTCTTAATATGGCTCACATATGCCTGGTGAATCAGCATTGCCATCTGGTCGGGGTGAAGACTTGCAAATGAAGTGCTTGCTCGAATTGTATGGTCTAAAGGTAATTATAAACAACGGACACACATGCATGCATTCATGTATATGTGTATGTATGTATGTTTTTGTGTGTGTGTGTGTGTTTTATGTATATATGTTAAGCAAGCTTATCTTCATCAGGCAATCAAACTTTGTTTCTTTAGTGACACTTATATGCTAAATGGCTAGGAAAAAAATACTTACATTTTTTGATTTTTTTTTGTTGTCATTATGCTCATTGAATTTCAATCTTGCTATTGAATTTGTTAATAATTGTTTTAGTTATGTTATTTTCTCATGCATAGAATACTTCTTTCATTGCGATGCTTGTTATTTGTATTGATTAGGGCTTGACAGAGGACAACTTCATATACTATGCCTTGCCTTGTAACCTCTTGCTTTTTGGGGTTCTGAGACATAGATGGCCATATATGCTAGGAAATTCTGCGCACACATCTAAATGGCATTTTATGGTGATAAACAACATGCTTTGGACATTTATACTCATGTTTGATTCATATAAACAACTCTACCATCTTGTTGATCTGAATAAAACATATTATATGTTTATATGGTGATGAGATTAACACTTGTTGAACAGAAATTTTGTATGTAAATCGATATTCTTTATTAATTGAAAGCTATAATCTGATTATTCAAATACAAACACTTCAAAAGAACTATTATTTCCTATTGATTAGTAATATATTATAAAATATAGCTATGACGAATATTGTATGGTGCAAAAATTAGTCTGGCCTGTCCGTGACTGTAGCCTTACAACTTATCAAATTTTCAACAATTTTGGGCTGGTTTGTTTTGATCTTATTAACTTTATTGTGACACCCTACTCATTATCCTATATATATGATCTGTAGGTTCCAGATTTTTTGACATGTCCAAGGATTTATAATATTTGACTAGTTGAAAAATTCAAGAAATATCATTGCCTTTTATTAAAGAAACATACAAAGCCAAAGAAAACCTTGCCTATTCAATTTATTGCTAGACCTGTAAAGTGTTTTCCTCTTAAAATCAACTGTTTCATCATTTTCCTATTAAGATGAAGGGATGGGAGATTTTGAATCTCAAGGTCATCTTGAAACTTAATTAGACAGTATAAGTGAGCTTGGATAAATTTGGCAAGACTTTGAAGAACATTTGCTGTCGGCTTTTATTGGCCTATGCCTCTATGTATCTTGCTGCTCTATCCATTCTAATGCCATAGATGTTTGTCATCAACCTACATTTCACATCACATAGCTTGTTTTGTATGTCATGCATACTGTCTTGTATGGTATCCATGTTTTGAATCTTTGAAATACAGGTCTGATGTTGACAAACATGTCTTGTTGTATCAATAGCTCTTTGATGAAGCCTTAAATAAGTGCTCAGACCATTTAAGATAATTTAGTCAATGCAAATAAAAATGTTTCAAAATTTAAAAATAAATACATATGCTTGACATTTCTAAAAACATTAAAAGATATGATTTATGGTTGATTTTGAAAGCTTAGAATGCTTTATGCAACCAATAACAGGAATGACGCTGCAAATTTATTTATCAAGCAGAACCTAGGTAGTTGGAATAATGGTGGATAGTTTTGGTTAAAGTTATCATGCACTATATAATTCTTTGGAGTGTGTTGTTATATCTACTAAGTTCTCTGAGAAAAGAAATAACCTTATGAGCTATACCAAAACACCAATAGTTGCAAGTTAAGATGACTAGGGAAGGACATATTTCAAATTGTATACTCTTAATATGATTTAGCCTATGAGAGGAACATTTTACGTTTTATATCATTAAACAATAGTTGATATTCTTACATTTTACCTTGTATGTTAATAAGTGAAAGATGATTTTGAGTTGATACTTGCCTTCAAAGTGGACAGTATGTCTTATGCCAGTGATTATTGGCATGCCATGTTTTAATTTCTTGCATCATACATGTATGTATGGGTCATTTGTCAGACAATTATGTGCACTTGGGTCAAATATATCCGGTGAACCATGTACCTTGGCCGTACTTGAAACACTGCATTGATAATCATGCAAAATTTTCCAGACCAATCAATGGATACTGCAATGTTGACATGCTTCAGATAAGGCTTATCCCAAACTCAGAAGTGATTAAATAACATACTTAAAATCTTAATCCTTTTCCCAATCCTTCTAAAATTAACATATACCATAAATACTGTGATATATGCATTGCCTTTTCTCTTGAACATCATTGACTTAACATGTGTAGAACTATATACTAAATATTGACATAAAAATCAACTATTATTAAGAAAAAGAAATATTGCAGAAGCATAAGTTTTGAAAAAAGTTGTCAGGGTCTGAACTCTGAAGTAAATATTGACTGACCAATATATATTGCTTTTTATTGTGGCATACATTTGGCTTATACATGATTAGACAAGGTGGCATACTGAGTCTATATGTACTGAGATCATGTAACTTCAAAGATAACTAGTTTTGCATCATTTTGGTGAGGCCATGATACAATATCTGTCACATGATGTGATATGGCATTTGATTCATGTGGAATCTAGGTCAAGAATTTAAGTGCTGCTGGCACAGGTCTTGCCAATCAGTGGCTGGTGCTGCACGGCACAACATGTTCAGGAAGTTTTAAACAAAGATTTAAATATTTAAGCAGGCCTTTTTTAGAATTTAGAACAAGGATTTGATGGGTGCTGTGCCGACCTAGTGTTGGTGCTGGTATTGGACTGACAAGGGCCAAAACTTGAAATCTTGGCTCAGTGTGGTTTTGATACCCCAACCTGTGAATATTTGAGACTTAGAAAGCATGTCAAGGGATGGAGTCGGATGAAGTTTGCTATATCAGTTAGCTTTTGTATGTTGGTAGTAAAAACTTTCTTGTTGTAACTTGTGATGAGGAGTTTGAACACCTCTGATATGCTTGAATATTTTTCAAAATCTGTACTAAGAGAATGACCGAAGTTTTTCCTTATTCCAATCCTTTTTTCCCCTCCCATCCAGTTATTAGAATTACAGATGAAGGTGCGATCAGATGTGAGTGCAGAGTACTGGTTACATGAGAAATGTGCATATCCTGACAAACAATTGTTTGACTGGGGAATAATGCGACTGCGATATCCCTGTAACATGTATGGTATTGGAGATGCTTTTGCAATGGAAGCTGACGATCATCAGCGAAAAAAAAGAGATGCAGAGGTTTTATATTACTTTTCCTCAAGTATTATCCCATAATTCTTCTATCAATTGTTCTTTTTGAAAGAAAAGCTGCAACCCTTTTTATTCCAATGTTACCCATGGCAGAGATTGTCAAGATTAGAAGAAGAGGAAAAGAACAAAGTAGAGACCAGAAAGAGGAAATTCTTTGCAGAAATTCTTAATGCTGCTCGTGAATTTCAGCTGCAAGCACAAGCTGCTCTGAAACGACTTAAACAGAAGAATGATGGAGTTCAGGTAGGCTTGTTTTTTTTTTATTAATGTGTTGTATATTTTTGTTTTCTTTCAGATGTTCTTTGTAGCTTAAAAACTCATCTTCTATCCTGTTAACAAAGTCTGATATGTCCAGGCTATGCATCATGGCAAAAATTTTGCTAGGGACATCTGTATAATAATGACGGGTTTTGGTTTAAAGGAGGGCAAGTTAGCCTGATCTGTTTTAAGTCCCTAAACATCTAACATCTTTGCTCTCAGACACCTTCTGCTAATATTTTTCTTTTATAAGTCAAATTGTGGAAAAATATAATTTGGATTTTTTGCAATGTAGGCATGGCATGCAAGGCAAAGGCAACGTGCTACACGTGCAGAAAAATTGAGGTTCCAGGCACTAAAAGCAGATGATCAAGAAGCATACATGCGCATGGTAGAAGAGAGCAAGAATGAACGATTAACGATGCTCCTTGGGAAGACAAATGAGCTTCTTGTTGGTCTTGGAGCTGCTGTTCAGCGGCAAAAGGATGCCGAGCATTTGGATGGGCTTGAAGCTCTTAAAAGCTCTGCATCTGATGATCCTTCTCAAATCTCCAAGAGTGAAACCCCAGGCGAGTTGCCTTTAGATGATGACACTGATGCTGTCAATGTAGATTCTGGTCAAAATGTGAAGGCTAATGATTTGCTTGAAGGACAACGGCAGTATAATTCTGCTGTGCATTCAATTCAGGAAAAGGTAAGCACCCTTCAGTCTCGAGAGAGAGAGAGAGAGAGAGAGAGAGAGAGAGAGAGAGAGAGAGAGAGAGCGGGGTGGAGAGAAAGAAGAAGAAGAAATGCTATTCCTTTGGCACTTCTCTGATAACAATATAATTTGCTAATATGATTGCTTTTGATTGGTTTATATAAGCTCTAATTTAAATTTTAGATCGCCTTCAGTTAGCAAGAATTTCAGCTCTCTGTATAGTGATTCATGCTGTTTTGTTCATAAATAAACCTAAGTGTCATGTCACTAGTGGGAGCCAAAGATACATTCAAAAATCAATGGATTACGTTTGTCTAGATAGTTCTTTGTCCAAGTACAATGATGGTGAAATTTCCATATTCTTGAAACAAAAATCAATTTGATTCTGTTTCTGTCCCAATTTTGTTATTTTCAAATTGGTATTTATCTAAATTTTCAGTCTGGAGTTGTAGCCATTATTTTTTGTTAGTAAGGCATTAACTATATACCAGAATTATTAGAAGCAAATTATCTAACTTATATATGGGGTTCAAATTATGAGTTCTTTGAATTTATTCTTATTAAAGATTTAAACCGCAAGATAGGCTTTTTGGTTCTCTTTCTCACAGTTATTTAGGTTGTATGTTTTTTTGTCTTGTATAATCCAGTACATGAGCATTAGTTTAAAACTTAGTAGTCTTCTTCTTGTGTGTGTGTGTGTGTATTTGGACAACCGTTATGGTACTTTCACTTTATCTTTTAGTTCTGCAACTTGTTAACTTTAATCAATTCTCCTGATTTATACATTTCTTTATCCTCATTGTGCAAAGTTGTGCCATCTTTTTTTAAGCTTTGTCTGCCTTTCCCTTATATTTGATTTGTTGTCTTCTTTGTATCAAGGTAACATGTAAATGCCTAAGATTAGTCATTAGAGAAAGCAGATTCACTGTGGCATGACCAACCTAGAGGGTTAGACCAGAAACGGCAACAAAATCTGTTTTACAAAATTGAGATAAATGACAGATAGTTACTTTTAGATTAATATCAATCTTTTTTGTTGATAAGAAATTCTGTAAGAATTTTCTGGAATTGCACCTCTATGTTTAACCATGATTTAGCAATAACTCATATGGATCATTCAATTCTGAAAGTCATTTTTTTTGAATGTTGATATTGGTCAATATTATAGTTTGCACATCTGTATAGTTGTAGATAACGTACATGCTAACTCTTGTGTGGGAATTCAGAGTCAGAACTATCCTTTTGTAAAATTTAGAAATTTATGTATGAATTTAGTTGTCATATACAGTCGTCATGTGCAGTTATATGAGCTATATTATTAAAAGCAAGCTCCTGAGCTATGCAAAAGGTTTGCTTAAGGTTTGTTTGTTTCCACATCACATGCATTGCACATGCCAAACTCTATTATAAACTAAATTATGACAAAACATTACGAGAACAAATAGCAACAAAAAAAAAGGTTTTAATCCCAACATGAATCTTTTTTCTCCATTCTGTTTGGTTTTGAGTTATATTATTCTATATGATGCAAAGATTTTAAATCTTTTTTTTATTACTTCCTTGCATGTAATTTTCAGTTTATCTCTATTTTTTTTTCCTTCTATATGTATTAAATCACTTCGTTGCACTAGTGCATCATTAAGGCCATGTAGCAAATGTCCAAACCATCTAAATTATTCTTTTCTTAATTTATTCTCCTTAATTTATTCTAAATTGATGCTACTTCTACCTTCTTATAAATGATTTTATTTCTTATTTTATCTTTTTTTTTAATATTATCATTCATCCATCTTAAAGCAAAACATTAAAATAAATGCTTCAATAAGAAGATAAATTGCAAGGTTTGCAAAACCGATAGCGGTACATTATAGGTTTGGTATGGTATGATATGTACCTTGTATCAAAACAAGATGCCATTCTTTTTCATCGTTAACTACTTGGTACTAGGCGGTATGGTTCGTACAGATGGTTTGGGTCGATATCAGATAGTATGGATCAGTTCAAATTGAGTTTGGTTCATATCGAATCAAAACTCAGTGTCGTACCAATACCTTATTGGTACGACAAATCTTGATAACTTGATAATGTCAAGCCTTTTCTTATGTAATGGGCAAACATGGAATTTTATGGGTCAGGGATTTTGATTGTTTAAACATGACATATAGGTGATTTACTCATTGAACTTATTATCCAGTAAGTAGGCCATGGTTTGATAATAACCTCAACATCGATGTGTTCCTTGTATCGTTATTGAAATTTGACATTCTAATATGTATGCAGTATTGGATTCTTATTTATAGGACATGACTATAGTTTTGTGTTAGCCGTCAACCTGTTGGAACCCTCCGAAAAGCATCTTACAACAAATGTAACTCTAAACCAAGCAAATGCAAAAAAAAGGATTCATGTCGCTACCTCAATAAGTTTGGAATTAAGGCTTTATTGTTGTTGTAATATGTATGCATTATGCTTTTAGGAGCATTACAACTAAATGGTTGGAACTCTTCATAATGGATCATTTGCAGAAGAGGGGAATCTTAAAAATTATTTTTGTTATTACTTAATATGTGAAAAGAATTCATAAAGCTACTTATCTAGAGTTTGTGCTCTTGTATTTGGCAGAAAGATAGAATGTTTGGAAATTGTAGTGAGTATTTTTGAGTGACTTAGCACACAACTTAGTATCGTGTTACTATTCTTGGTTCATCCCCTTGTGTATATTAGTAGAAGGAAGTAAAAGGAACATTTTATTTTTGGCCTTTGGAAATAATTTTGGTAGTCATGCAGTAGCGTAAGATACTGGAGGAGTAGGACTTTCTGGATTATATTCTATACAATCTTTCTTTTAGGTCAAAGGAAAGTTCATGTTCTCCTACCAATCCTTGTCTGGTTACAATTTATTAAATCCTATTCGTTCTTTTGTCTACCTCAAATTTTGTTATGTTTCCATTGATCTTTATTATGTATAAAAGAAATAAACTAAAGAAAAGAATCATTAATCTCCATTACGATTTCTTGGCTAACCTCTAGTGCCTCATTTCGACAACCTTTCATCTTTTTAAAATCGATGAGGATGTTGCCTACATATATTTTTCTTTTTCTTTTTTTCACTTTGGGCATGCATAAGTATTTGAGCTTTAAAGTGTTACTTTTCCTGTTGATGTGAATTATTAACAGAATATTTTCATTCCTTTCATATTGGTTATGATTCAACTCTTATTTTGAACATGACCACCGCAATTTCATGCCCTTAAGAGTAAGTTTGAGCAGAATCCATCTAAATATTCTTCTTGTTTAGTTTTGACTCGATGCAGCTACTAATTTCGAGATTTATTTTATTATTATTATCTTTCCTCTTCTTCTCTTTCCTTTAGTAAGTATACACCATTTCTACTATCTTACATCTGTTGCATATTACTGAACAGAGGATCTAAGTAATGACTGAATTTTGTAGGTCACAGAGCAGCCATCAATGCTTCAGGGTGGTGAGCTAAGACCTTACCAGTTAGAAGGACTTCAATGGATGCTTTCATTGTTTAACAACAACCTAAATGGTATTCTGGCTGATGAAATGGGTCTAGGAAAGACAATTCAAACCATATCATTGATCGCATATTTAATTGAAAACAAGGGTGTAACTGGACCCCATTTGATTGTTGCCCCAAAGGCAGTATTGCCAAATTGGATTAATGAATTTTCAACTTGGGCGCCAAGGTACATGTTTTGATGTTTGAAGTTGGAATGACTAAAATTTTGATGCATCCGCTTCTTGTTTTAACATATCCACTTTTCTTTTTTCTTTAACATTCGGCTTCTCCTGTATGATTTAGCATTGTGACGGTTCTGTATGATGGACGCCTGGAAGAAAGGAAGGCAATGAGGGAGGAATACTCAGGAGAAGGAAAATTTAATGTGATGATTACACACTATGATCTGATAATGAGAGACAAGCTTTCCTGAAGAAAATTCACTGGTATTACATGATTGTTGATGAAGGGCATCGTTTGAAAAACCACGAGTGTGCTCTTACTAAGACACTAGTTTCAGGGTATGTTACTTTTTGATTCCACATACTTATTCTCTAATTTGGAAACTTGTAACTAAGATTTTTATTTTCAATCTGGTATTTGTGATAACTGCCATTATATGATAAGAACAACCACCAGTATTTGATATTGCTGCTTTTTGTATAAATAAAAAATGTTTTAAAGTTCATCTCTATGTCAGTTGAATTTTTTTTTTTTATAATTTGATGAGCAGAGTCTGAATTTGATAGCAGCCATTGTGAGACTTACTAGATCATTCCAAAATAAATGCAGTAAAGAATTGAACTGGGCAATGATGCTCTTTACTTCCATTTTTAAGGATATAACAATTTATGAGGGGGTCCATTTTTTGGTGATATTGCCATTATTAAAAGCTCGACTACAATGTAAAACTAAGGAAAAAAAAAGTAAACATATATTAGATAACTTTACAAATAACAAATAAGATTTTGTACTGAAACAGTAAAAATGAAAATATCGTTATCATGATTTATGCTATATAAATCTTATGCTCTAAACTTTAAAGAAAGTGAATTATTGTGCATATGCAATGCAAATTACTGTTAGTACTCTATGTCACCAATTTGACTTATATTAGGTGTTATTCTCCTACTGAAAGTCTTCTCTTTAATCTTTCTATTTATTGACTGAAAGTTGTTTGTTCTCCTTGTCTGCAAGTTATTTCTCCATATTTTGCAGTTATTTTTTATTTTATATGAATAATCACTAGCATATGTTCTTGTAATCTTGTTGAAAAATTGACTGATATAAAACTCTGAACTCTGTTTCCTTGAGAACTTAATGGGTGAATGTTAAATCAAAGGGTTCTTCATATTTTTCAAGTTAACCTATGATGTTCCTGTCTTGTTGGTTCTATTTGAAATTATCATCTATCACTACATGATCATTGCTCACGTGGAAATTAAAATGCCATATTCCTATTTTAACGCAAGCCATTGTTCTGTTAACTGAAGTGTTAGACCGTTCATGCATGAAAGACATGAAGTATTTTATATTTCTGAGATATTTCATTAGGATATGCCTGAACTGGACTAGTCCAGTGGAGCTTTGTCTAGAATTGCATTTTATATCTCTTCTATTTTGATTTTTTTCCCCTCATGAATCCCTATAATCTGCAGTCATACCTACATCTTTATTACCTAGGAACAACCGTCATTGCTAACATGATGTATGGATATATTGGTACCCGTTTCAGTTTGTTCTCTCCAGTTTTTTTATATGATTAGATTATACTGTTAATGAAAAATTTCTAATTATGGATGCAGTTATCGTATGCGACGTAGGCTACTGTTGACTGGTACCCCAATACAGAATAGTTTGCAAGAGTTGTGGGCATTACTTAATTTCCTTCTGCCCAACATTTTTAATTCAGTACAGAACTTCGAGGATTGGTTTAATGCACCCTTTGCAGATCGATGCGAAGTTTCTCTTACAGATGAGGAGGAGCTATTAATTATTCGTCGTTTGCATCAAGTGATTACTAATACTTGCATTTGCATCTGTTTACTTTTTTCAGATATAATCATGTCAATTTTGGTGATGACATTCTAATTTCTCAGGTTATAAGGCCATTTTTGTTGAGAAGAAAGAAGGATGAGGTGGAGAAGTATCTTCCTGGGAAAACACAGGTCATACTGAAATGTGATTTATCTGCTTGGCAGAAAGCTTATTATCAGCAAGTCACTGACTTAGGACGGGTTGGTCTGGAATCCGGTATGTTGAACTGGTTATTGTTGTCTTTGTTTTACTTTCTTTACATTACTTTATCCATCTCTTCACTCTGTATTAGATGAACCATTTTCTAATATCTGTAAAAGTGTAAGTTTCACAATTGTGTATTGTCATTTCTGGCTGACAAAATATCTAGTTAAGGTCAAATTGGAATTTTCTGTGGAAAGCCTTAAAGGGAACATAAAGAATTAGTAGAATAAAGTAAGAGTACATGGAACACTGTTTGAGACTTTCAATGAAATGATAATGACTCTGAATGAAATTGATGGACAGGAGATAGATATGATGACGCGATTGGTTCAATTTCATATTTTTTAGATAAGAAATTGAGTGATAGATAAATGAAGATAAATATTAGAATTAGAACTAGGTGGCTGAAATGGAGAGATGCTGCTAGAGTATAATGTGATTGATGCATTTCTTGGTATCTTGATAAATTTTATTAAGGCTTATGATATATGGTTTATAATGTCAAGAAATAAATTTTAATGTCAAGATGATCTTGACATAAATGAAAATATTGAGATGGTTGTGGTAAAACCAGGACATAGTTAGGAATGAATGTTATTAAGGAGTCTTGGGTTTGTAGCAGTTGAAGTCAAGAAGTGGAAGAGAACTAATTGAGATCAGGGTCTGTGGTATTGATCGATACCGATAAGGTAACCGATGTAGTACCAAGTTTCAATTTGTTATGAATTGAACCAATTAAAACTAATCCGTACTACTCGGTACGGACCTGAATTGTCCGATATAGATCTTTACTACTTGGTAACGACTGTTAAGAGTGAAAAAAGAATATCATCTTGTCTCAATACAAGGTGTGTACCATACCATACCGATCTATATCATATTGAACCAGTGATGTATCGTTATGAGTTTTGGTACTGATTTGCAGACCTTGATTAAGATGCTTTGTGCATGTATAACAAAATTCATATATAGGCTTTGTTAAGGAGAGGTGTTTAAATTTGTGTTTAAGGCAAAGAATAGGTGGGGAAGACTTGAATTAACGAGGATGGGTTGGTGAGAAAGGACATAGAAAATCTTCTAGTAACATCAGAGAAAATCTTCTAGTAACATTAGAGATGGCCGTAAAATAGCACTTCCATATGTTCTCCGCTTAAGCATCCATAAGGTAGAAGTTTATTCCTTTAGAAGAAATTTTGTTTATAATAATGTCTTTGAGCATCCATTTTAAGCATAACCAATGTTTTGAAATGACGAGCAATTAGAACTGGTTCTTTTTACTTCCATATCCCTTGATAAATACATTTCTGTTCTAACTGCACTTATTCTTTGGAGTCATTTTCCTAGTAGGTTTGAGTTAGTAATATATCCACATCTAAAGTCTTGTGCATTAAAGCACAAGACCAAGAATTTTCCATTAACATATTTTAGCAGATTACATCAACCTTCAAAATTTTGCTGTTGAAGTTGCACTAATGGTAATTTTAAGCAAGAGAGTGGCTTGCCATGAAATCTAGAAGGCCACCTTTTGTTTAGGGAGACCAACCTTATGGGTTGCAATTTAAGCTTATGCAATGAAGGATTTGAAAATGGAAAATTCTTTGGAATAAGTAACATCAACTAGTCAAGGAATTGGCAAGATGTAGGTACAACAAACAAGGTGGCATAGAACGATCAAGAAATGCGTATTCATGGGGAGGTTGCTTCATATTTAGGGACAGTGTTTCCTAATGGGCTTTTAATTTTATTAATGAAAAATATCATTAGTATTAGCATTAGTTTCCAGTTTATTGTCTTGTACCTGCAGGAAACAGGAATCTGATACTTGGTGCACCCTTGGTACTGAGTGTCATATGGAGAACTGAACTGTGCTGTTGCTGTTCCTATTTGTTGTTGGTATGTTGAAGCTGGTATTGCAAACTTTGGTACTAAAATGGTTTTTTACTATGGTAATAGAGGGCCTGTGGATTCTGTAGGTCACCATTCACTTAGTTTTGAGGTACTTGCCAATACTAGAGTCAACAAAAACTTGCGACAAGCTCCTCTGATAAAGAATGCAAGCTTGGGTTGAGTTAACAGCAATTTCTGGGATTTAGGTTTAGGTGAAGTCTTGAAATATAACAGGATTAAGGATTTTGTGTCTCTCTTCACATTTCTTAGAATTTTCTTTGTGACAAGTAAATGTTTTTACAATTTTTGTGTTAGATAGTTTGATCCTTAGGTCTCTGGACTTTTTTGTTATCTTGTAGGAATCATGGCATGCAAGATTTGCATCGATAACATGCTTGAATAGTGCACAAGTATTTAAGAGCCAACAAAACTTTAAATAGTTGTTTGTAAGACATTGAACAAGTTCCGCATTTAAAAGTGCAAGATGCATTTCATGGAAATACGGATGCTCCAATCATTAATTTTGTGTAGAATTCTTGTACTTAGAATAATAGCAACCATTGAGTCTTGTTCCAACTATTTTGGTAGGCTTTATAAATCCTTTGATGTTATCACAAGCTTTTCCATATCCTTACAACTTTCCATTACGTCATCTTTGATTTTCTCCTCCTCTACTAAGGCTGCAAATGGGTTAGCTTAGACTGGAGCATGCTTGACTTCGATCCCACCTAGTTATAATTTTGGAATTTGGTTTTGAACTCAGACCCACCCCATTAGCTAATCAGGTTAGACTGGGTCGGGCCCATAAAAAACGATTTAGACCTTGAGGTCAAACAACCAGGACCCAACCCAGAATGTTATGCTTTGGTTGGGATTGGATTAGAACGGGTTTGCAGTTCGGGTCATGTATTTAGGAATCATTTTATAGATAAAAATATAATAATTAATAATTAGATATAAAATAAGCAGAAATTTTAAATAAAATTAAAGGAATGCTAGTTCAAACATGATTTTTCATTCAGAAACTTTTTTAATTTGATCCAAGGAAAATAACTTTTTTGATGTACAAGTTTACAAACTACAATTTCAAAGAATAAATGATTGACATGGTTGAGAACATTGTAAATAAGAATCTATCAAAACAGACAATGAGTGCTTAAATATGATTGAGAGTAGATGAGAGAATATGAAGTCACTGAGATAAACAAAGAAGGATTAGTTTAGGCGACGGTTCATTATATGAGTTAGGAAAGAGATTTAGGGAGGAGATAGGGTTTTTTATATCACTCTAGTTCTCGGGTTGGCCTGGATTGAGTCGGGTTATGCATGCTTTTTGTTGACACAAATTAGATCCAGATGGCATGTGGGCCTAGTTTGTGTTGCTTGGGGTCAAAAATTACAAAACCTGTACCTGACCAGATTTTCAAAATGGGGCCAATGTTTGGTCCTGACCCAAGCTATAGGTCTTCAAAGTTTATCAGGCTGGGTCTAAGTGGGTTGGGAGTAGGCCCGTTTGCAGTCCTACTTCCTACACCCTTCAATAAGGATTAAAGTTATGTCTTCTTATTGGAGCTTCTCAGATCTTCTTTGCAGAAATCATAATTTGATATGTTTTTTGCTACTAGCTTGTCAACCTAGCATCCATCCTTTTCTTTCAGACTCTGCAGTGTCTTTGACAGCATAGATTTCTTGGATTAGTTGATTAATTATGGTGTGCTGTGAACCCTCTGCTAAAATATATCTTCTATAGTTTCTTGCAAGGGGAATAGTTGTAATATGGTTGACAATCTGAGATGCTCTCTTTGCTAAATCGTTCTGGGTTGAGGAGGGACTAATCATTTGGACCTCTTAAGGCATGAGGAAGCATATTTTTATTCTGGACTTGTATGGTGCTTAGATCGAATCCTTTGATCATAATCTGAAATTGGATGAATCCCTTCTTATCTTAATGACCTCTCTATTGTTGATACATCTCAACTTTAAGGATGGTTCCTTTGGGAATCTGGCCCCTTCAGCACCAATGAGATGTTGTTAAAAGTATTTCTTATTACACCTCTTATGGACTTCATAGGGACATTGTAGATGCCATGTTTGTCTATGCTGCTTTATACTGCTCAGAAATTAATTAGAATTTGGGTCTTTTTGCTACGGTTTGGTATCCTTTCTGCTCATGTTTCAATGGGGCTCATTGTGTGATGGTCACTTTCACCAGGAATGGAGGACAATTGCCTAAGTGTAATTACTTTCTTGTTTTTATTTTTTTTTCTCTCTTTCAGCTGGGTTACCTTATTATCACGTGTAATAACAAAGCATTTTGACTAGAAGGAACATCATCTATGGTCATTTAGTAGCTCATCCATTACGATTACAGGTTAAAATGGATTGACCAATGATTAGGTGAAAAAGAAAGGCTAAAATAATTATAGCATATCGACATCTTTGTCAACATTTCAGGCCCTTAGCATCTTTTGTTTTTCAGAATTAAGAGCTAAATATAGTAACATTTGATAAGATGTTTCATTGAAACTGACTTAAATGTAGAGTAGCATAAGACCTAAATCTTCTAAGATGAATCTCATGTAAACTAATTTAAGTTAGGCATTTGCCTGAAGTGAATATTTGCCAGGAACAAAATATGTAATTAAAAAAAATTGGATATACTCTTCCAACTTTATTCTTTGTCTCATTGATATGAAACCTATGTTTTTCTGTATATTGGAATCATTCTTGTATATTTATAAATCACTTGTCATACTGAAGATTTTATATCATACAAAATTGGTCTGGTGCTGAAGTGGCAGCATTAATGCAGGCATAAAATCAAAGAGTCTCCAGAATTTGTCAATGCAGCTTAGAAAGTGTTGCAATCATCCATACCTGTTTGTAGGAGACTATAACATGTGGCAAAAGGAACAAATTGTTAGAGCATCAGGAAAGTTTGAATTGCTTGATCGCTTGCTTCCAAAACTGCAGAGAGCTGGCCATAGAGTTCTTCTTTTCTCCCAGATGACACGTTTAATTGATATCCTAGAAATCTACTTGCAGCTATATGATTTCAGGTACCTTAGGCTTGATGGGTCAACCAAGACTGAAGACCGAGGGACATTACTCAAAGAGTTCAATGCACCTGACTCTCCCTACTTCATGTTTCTCTTGAGCACTCGAGCTGGTGGTCTTGGATTAAACCTGCAGACTGCAGATACTGTGATAATCTTTGACAGTGATTGGAACCCTCAGATGGACCAACAGGCAGAGGATCGTGCCCACCGTATTGGGCAAAAGAAGGAAGTCCGTGTTTTTGTGTTGGTTAGTGTTGGATCAATTGAAGAGGAAATCCTGGAACGTGCAAAACAGAAGATGGGCATTGATGCAAAGGTCATCCAAGCAGGACTTTTCAATACCACCTCCACTGGTGGGTATTCTTATATGATACAGGGACATCTTGTTATTTTATCATTAGTTTCTCTCTAATTGTTTAGTAGATGGCAATATCGTTAGTTTCTTTCTTGTTATTTAGAAGATGGTGCTGTAATTAATTCATGAAGCTGTTAGACATTATATTTGTGGTTTCTGTGTGCAGCGCAAGACAGGCGGGAAATGTTGCAAGAAATCATGCGGAGAGGCACAAATTCTCTTGGAACAGATGTGCCTAGTGAGAGAGAGATAAATCGCCTTGCAGCCCGAACTGAAGAGGAGTTCTGGCTATTTGAGAAGATGGATGAAGAAAGGCGGCAAAGGGAACGATACAGGTCAAGGTTGATGGAGGAAAGTGAGGTGCCTGATTGGGTGTATCCTAAAAATAGTGAACATAAAGCTAAAGGGAACCAAAGCCTACATGCTGAGAGCATTCAAGTCACTGGGAAGAGGCGCCGTAAAGAGGTTGTTTATGCAGATCTTCTTAGTGATTACCAGTGGATGAAGGCTGTGGAGGGTGGAGAAGACCTGTCGAAGATAGCTGCAAGATCAAAGAGGAGGGAGCATCCATCCGATGCATATGAATCTGCCTCTGATGATGCGTTGGGGCAGAGTATGTCTGAGCAAAGGAACATTAGCAGGTCTACAGTGAGTGAAGATGGCAGTGACGACATGTTGAGCAGACCACCCAAAAAATTCAAGTCTGGATTTATGCTGCCTAACAAAGATGAAGATGAGGGTGAAGTTGAAGGAGATACCAGCAGCTGGAAAGAGAACATTGTTACCTGGAGGACCCACAAGAGAAAGCGCTCGAGCCATGGCATCTCCAATTCAACATTGGATGTAAAGGGACGACAGGGCTTCTAAAATGAACCGGAGTTTGTTTGCATTTAGAGTTGAATGAGGCAACCATTTGGATGCCAATGTGCATTGCCCAGTCTATTATTTAACCAGCAATTTTTCCCTCTTATTCGAGAGAGGCATCACCCCTTGATGGGAATGATGATGTGCTGTGATGCTGGTGATTTTATGTCGAACCGACTCTCGCATAAAACCGAGAGATATCATACAGAACCATCAGAATGCTTTGAAATTTTCATTTTTCCAACTCAAGCTCACCCATAGGGTTTGGAACTGCTTTTTTTTTTCCCCCCCTCAATCATTTGCAATAAAAGTGGCTAAATCGATGTTCCATGCAATTCATCACGTTTTATTAATTTTGATTCACTTGATGATCCACTTAAATTTTGGAGACTTTTGGAGTTCCATGAAATTATGATAGTATACTTTCTTTCGGACAGCATGCCTGTGTCAGTGCAGCTGAAAGATTGCTATTAACTAAAAGTCGCCATGTGTTGATATAGGCCTCGGCTTCCTCACCCAGGTATCGTATCCTGAAGCAAAGTTGAGTTAGGTCTCGTGTTACATTGGAATACCACATTGAGGAGATCTTCTTGAAGCAAAGGATGCCCTTGCTCTCGCATTCCCATAGCTGAAGTCATAGACCATTAGCTTGCATACTTCTGCTGTGCATGGTATGCTTGTTTATAATTAGATATTATTGTATATGTGACATACTCATGTGAGCAAATCCTCTTTGTTCCTTGTTCCCTCCAATTTTTCGAAGGGAGGGGAATATGAAACCATACCCTGAATCTCCGGACTCACAGGGTCTCTCAAGGGTTGCTCGTTGTGAAAAGTTTACCATGATAAGTTGTAAATGCTTTCTGCCCATTGTAATATTTAAAATGTCCCACTAAGTCCTGGCTGTAGTGCTTTGAAGTGTGTGCGAGCGAGTGCTTCGGCGTCTGTCTGTGGCTATCTTTAAGATTCGTGCGTAGCCCTTGTCTGTGTTGATCTCCGGTGATCATTTTCGACTCCGGCTGCGGCTCTTGTGGAGGTTCCTTCCTTTGCTGTCCCCTTGCCTTCTATGGCGCCTGATGGGGATGCAGGGGTTCGTGCTGCTGGGCAGAAGACGGGCATGACGGGGTTCATCTGGGTTTCGTCGTCTCCGTCGCCGGCTGAAGTTTCGAGACTGGAGTCGGTGTTTCCGGAGGTGGTTAACATTCCGGTGGATGAGTTGAAGACTTAGATGGTGGAATGGCAGATGCGAGCTATCATTGCTCGATCGTTTCAGAAATGGGTTTCGGCGGAGGCGTTTGTTAGGGAGTTTCGCCGTGCCGGAATTCAGGGGGAAATCAAGCCTATTAGCTTGGCATTTCGATGCCACATATTCCGTTTCGAAGACCCGAATGCTGCTGAATTGGTGATGAACCGTCCATGGGTCATTAACGGGCAGATTATCGCAATGGAACGGTGGAAGCCGGAGTTCGTTCCGACTGTGGATGCCATCCCCTTTGCCCTGGTTTGGCTGCGATTACCGAACCTTCCATTGGAATTTTGGAAGGAGGATTTCCTCAGGGTGATCACTGAGTCTGCAGGCCAATTCCACTGTGTTGATTCGTCGACTTTGGCCAAAAGTAGAGGAGGATTTGCCAGAATTTGTCTGCGGGTGGATCTCCGGCGTTCTCTTCGGCCGGGAACCCGTGTACAGGGCATCAACCTTCCCTTTTGGCAGCAGTTTGTTTATGAATTTCTGGAAGGATTCTGCTCCAGCTGCGGATCGCTTCACTTGGAGGGGCCTTGCTCTGTGCCGGCTGGGTCATGCAAGGAGGGTGAATCTTCGTCCCCTGTTTTGGATCTTGGTTGACTGCTGTTCGTCAACGCCGGAATGTCCCTGGAGCTATGAGGGAGGTGAGGAAGAAGCCTATTATGAAGCCTATTTCTGTAGCTTCTGGCAGTGATTCCGCGTCCCAGCTGATTCAGGAGAAGCATCGTTCGGCGGCTAGCGAGGCAGACGTGTGGAGTACGCCGGTTAAGGTTGTTCGCCGGAAAGTGCCCCCGCTATCGAAGATGGTGATTGTCCCTGATGCAGGCTCTGCTGGCTCTGGTGGTGAGGTGTAGAAGGGGAAGACGATGGCTTCTTCAGTTCTTGACGCTGTTTTTTCTTCCCGTGCCGGTACTGTAGCTCCTGAGAAGATTAAGCTGAAGGGAAAATTGAAGAGTAATACTGAAGCTGGGTCCATTCCTGTTCAGCCAAATGCAAATCCTTTTGCATCTTATGGATTGGGTGTGGTTGTGGCAGTGATCAGGGCAGTGGGGATGCTGTTCCTGGCCCCCTAAAAGGGCTAGACCTGTTGAGAGCCCTGCTCCGAGAACTATCTCCAAAGTTGTTAAAAGGAAGGGCAAAGGTAAAGTTCCTTTGCCAAAAAGTATTAGGCGGCTCATTATTTTCCTGCCAACCTGTCACTATCGCATTGCTCTTGTGAAGATGGTCAGGAGGTGAGTCAGCCCAGCGCTGAAATGAATGTCGGTTTGACTGTGGCGGACTCAGGTGAAGAATCTATGAGTCAGCACTCATACTCACTATCATCGGTGCGGTCTATTCGGCCTGCTAATTTAGACGTTGTTTCGGATGGACTGAAGGCTGATTCATTAATGATGACTGATGGGGGCACCCTTGCTAGTGAGTGCCTTCCTGATATGGTTATGGTGGAGGACCAGGGAGGGGTCCCAGTTTCCTCCAGTAATTAATGAAGATTCTAATATGGAATACTCGAGGAGCTCGAAAGCCTTTCTTTCGATCCTCATTTAATAGATTGATGCAATTATATAATTTTGATATATGTGTGCTGTTGGAAACTAGGTTGTTTGGGATACTTTGGCCCGGCTTCGGAGATAGATTTTCCGGTCTTAGTCATATGCGGTGGAGGCTGAAGGTATGTCTAGGGGTATATTGGCCATCTGGTGTGATTCTGCTGTTTTGGTTGAGGCTTTTCATCAGTGTAACCAGCAGATTGGTCTTCTTATCTCTATGGGGTCCTCTGACCCCTGGCTGCTGTCGGCTGTTTATGCCAGCACGGATTACAGAGAGAGGCGAATCCTTTGGGCTGAGCTGCTTTCCCTCCTTGATCAAGGTCTCCCTACCATTGTTGCGGGAGATTTTAACTGTATCACTGAGGCCAATGAAAAACGTAGGGGCAGACGGGTTTCGGCCTCAGCTGAAATTAATGAATTTAAATCTTTTATAGGGTCCTCTAGATTGTTAGATTTGGGGTATTCTGGGACCCAATTTACTTGGTGTAATAATCATCAGGGCTCAGCTCGTGTTTGGGAGAGACTCGACAGAGCTTTGGCTACGGCCCAATGGCTTCATATGCATCTTGCGGTTTCTATATCTCACCTGCCCAGGATTGCTTCAGATCACTGCCCTATTTTGATTTCTACTGAGGCTGATCTGCATCAGCGTAGACAGTTTAGATTTGAGCATTTCTGGACAGTCCATTCTGGGGCTCGGTCCATTATTACTCAAATTGGTATCTTCCTATCAGGGGCAATGCTATTTATCGTCTTTCTCATCGTCTTATGTTGGCCAGACGCCGTCTTTCCAAATGGAATAGGATTGAAGTGGGGAATTTGGATAGACAGATTGATCTGGTGGAAGCCGATATTACTGCTCTACAGGGTAAGGAGGATCTGGACGGATTTCTATTGGATTCGGACCTTTTCTCTCTGCGGGAATTGCTTGCTCGTCACCACTCTCTGCTTCGCCAGTAGGAGATGTTCTGGAAACAGAGGTCTAGGATTCAGTGGATCTGTGAGGGGGATCGTAATACCAGATTCTTCCATCAAGCTACCTTAAAGCGTCGGGCCATGAACAGGATTCGGAGACTAGTTGATGCGGAGGGGTATGGTCAGGAGGATCACCATTCTATTCGGGATATGCTTCTCCATTTCTTTCAATCCAGATGGGCTGATTCCACTGCTGATGGGGATCCGGTGGTCAGGGTTCCTGATTCCAAAAGGGTTTTTTCACAGGAAAATGAAAAGCTATGTAGACCATTCACTGCTGAGGAGATTCGGGTGGCCCTATGGGAGCTTGGTCCGGACAAGGCTCCAGGGCCTGATGGATTTCCGCCTCTATTTTATCGCCACTATTGGGACATAATTGGGCAAGAGGTGATTCAGGCAATTCAAATTGTCTTCCAATTGAAGAAAATTCCCTTGGAATGGAACCGGACACTTGTCACGTTGGTGCCCAAGAAGTCCGATGCCTCTCTTCCGTAGCATTTCAGACCTATTAGCCTTTGCACTACTCTGTATAAAGTTTGTGCTCGCCTCTTGGTTGGCCATCTTCGGCTTGTGATTCCCCGTCTTATCTCTATAGAGCAGGGGGCTTTTATTGAGGGCGTTCTATTTCGGATAACGTCCTTATTGCTCAGGAATTCATGCATGATCTTCAAAGAGCCCCAGTGAGAAGGAGTCTCATGGCGGTGAAGCTTGATATGGAGAGAGCTTATGACAGACTGAGCTGGGCCTTTTTGAAGCGCTCTCTTCAGGAGTTCGGGTTTGATGACCTTTTTATTGAATGGATTATGGCATGTATTCTGAGGCCTTCCTTTTCTCTGCTCATCAATGGGAGCCCTACTGAGTTTTCCCACTCTTCTGTGGGATTGAGACAGGGATGCCCCTTATCCCCCTTGTTATTTATTCTTGCTGCGGACGATCTTTCTCGTGCTTTTCATCTGGCTCAGCAGGAGCATCGGATTGTCCCGTTCATGGCTGGGAGAGAGGGCCCTCTGATTTCTCATCTTCTTTTTGCTGATGATTGTATTCTTTTGGGGCAAGCTTCTATTGATAATGCTGCTTCTTTTCATTCTATTCTGCAGTGTTATTGTCAGGCGTCGGGTCAGAGGGTTAATTTTCTTAAGTCATCTATCTGCTTCAGCCCAAAGACCCCTAGATCTACAAGGGATGCCATTATGGAGTTATCATGTATCACTTCTCGGTCAGACCACTTTATGTATTTGGGGATCCCCATTACTGGCAGACGGGCTTGCTGTTCTGACTATGCAGAGATTGAGCGATGGGTTCGCCAGCGTATTGAGGGGTGGCAGGTGACAAGTCTGTCCATGATGGCTAGGGTCACCATCATTCGTTCTGTCCTTTCTTCTCTTCCTGTGTATCTCCTTTCGAATGCTGTCATGCCGATCACTTGTCTGAGGAGGATTGAGAGATGCTTCAGAGATTTTCTTTGGGCTTCTACGCAGGAGGGACATGGTATTCACCTATTATCCTGGGACAGGGTCTGCATGCCTATTAATGAAGGTGGTCTGGGGATTCAGTCTTTGATTGTTAGAAGAGAAGCTCTTCTTGCCAAACATGCCTCGCGCTTCCTTCTGAAGCCTCAGAGCTTATGGAGTTCTGTAATGCATGCGAGATATGGTGATTGGGTTTCTGGTTTGATTATTATACCGCCCTGGGATCCTCATCCTATTGGAAGGAGATTTGTAGACATAGTCAGCCTATTCTACACAATATCTCTTGGATGATTGGTGAGGGCTTTTCAATTGATGTCGTCAATGATACCTGGATTTCCGATCTCCCTCTTATGCAGTGGCCCTCCTTTATCAATATGGATGTTCCCCCCAATCTTAGGGTTAAGGATTTGATTTCCTTAAACCCCCACTCATGGCACATACCCACGGTGACCCATTTTTTTGGGGAGGAGCTTTCTCGTCGGATTCTCTCGTTGCCTCTTTTACCTGGTTGCTCTGCTGATTCCAGGGTTTGGCAGCAATCTTGTCTTCCCAAGGCCCCCATTAGGGATCTTATGGACATATACAGGCCGCATGTTCAGCATACGGAGGATGCAGTCTGGATTTGGAAGCTTCCTGTTCTCCCAGGGTTCAGCTATTCATTTGGAAGCTGCTTTGGGACTGCCTTCCTACTTGCCTCCTTCTTTCTCGGAGGGGTCTGTCTATTCAGCCGATCTGTCCTCTGTGTAGGCAGGTGGAGGAATCTGTGGACCATGCTATATTTCGCTGTTCCAGAGCGAGAAGGATTTGGGTTCTTATGGGCTATCCTAGGGACCTGGAAGCTATGACTTTCTCGCGATCATCTTTCTTTCAAGACATCCGGTACGGTCCTTTGAGCAAGCGTGGTCTTTGGTCTTCACTGCTTATTATATATGGCTGTCGAGGAATCAGATCATATTCTTCGACGACAGGTTTTCTTTTCACAGGATTGTGAGACAGATTAGATTATTGGCTTTGGACTGTGCCCGCTGCTTTCATGATGTTAATTTTGACTCCTCTGGCCTCTGGGGCTCCCCTGCTGTCCCGACAGCGAACCGGCGTACGGTTTTCGTCTCTTGGGAGCCCCCCTTCAGGGTATGTCAAAATTAACTTTGATGGGAGTGTCCGGGATAGAGCTGCTGGATCTGCTTTCATTATTCGGGGACCGATGGGTGATCTTTTGGCAGCGAGTGACTTTGGCTCCCTGGACTCAATCGTTCGTATGTCGGAGCTCTGTGCTGCTTGGGCGGGTCTTTCGTTTGCTGTTAGGATCCTCCATGCTCACAGGATTATGATTGAGGGAGATTCTATGACTGTCATTTCTTGGTTATTAAAGGAAAGCTACTTAGATGGTTCCTCAAATCTGATCCTGAGGGACTGTTGGTTTATGTTGCGGGAGGTTGATTCTGTCCAGATCCGTCACATTTATCGTGAGGCCAACTCGGCGGCGGATGGGTGGCTGCCTTTGCTGCTCAGCATGCGGGTCCATGGATTTGGAAGCCAGGCGACCCCTGTCCTATCCTTCTGCAGCAGATCTTATTTTCTGATGTATCTGGGCTGACTCATTCAAGAATTGTATGATCGCCCGCTTTGTAACAAAAAAAAAATGTCCCACTAACTAATTTCTACCTCTTCAAAATGCATGTTTGTTAGCCATTCGATTGCTCATAGAAGTTTTATGTATATTTAGGTTTATTTGGTATAGCCATCGAGAGCGAGCTGAAGCTATTGAGGGCCAACAGCTAGCATCAGTAGCTGATCGCCAACAAATGTTTATAAGGGAGCACATTTGACAATGGTTGGAGTATGTCAACAAAGAAAACACTGAAGTGGAGGTAAATTTTGAAAGACATTATTTATACTGATACACATATCTAGATTGATATGCACATATTGTCTACACTAATATAAAGAATTATTAGCTTGGCTTTCACCGTTCACCGTGTCTAGAAATCTGAGGCATTGTAATAGCTATATATTAGAAATGTATATTTATAATAAACATGTATTCCAAACTAATTAAGCAAGGTGGATAAAATTGAATTATGTACTAAGGATAGTTATATGTGTATCAAGTACAGAGTAAGTGTGCACCAAGTATTAGACTTAATGTGTCCAAAAAATGTGTGCGCGCATATGTAGCATATTATATGCCGGATATTGAGTAAATATCTAGAAAAAAATTATATATTGATAAATATTATAAGTGTATCGAATGAGTTAATACATGCTACGATCAAAAATGAGATCATGAATATTTTGCATTGGCTTGCCAAGTAAAGGATGAGAAGAAAAATAAAGATACACCCTCAAGAAGGCATGAACGTATCTATATATATATTTTTTATTGGCCATCTATTACAAGTTTATGTATGTGCATACTAACTTACATGTTGTATCAATGCTCATGGCATCACCTTCACATGTTTTGTAAGCGTCACTATCCTTTTCATCTTCTTCACCCATCTTATCCACTTGATTTCCTACACTTACAAATTTATTTATGAAATAAATTTTTCTCGACAAAATTCAAGGCAGATGAAGAAAGCTTATATGGCGGTTAAAATATCTTTCTCCCATTCGCTTATTTAGGTTTAAGTTTAACCGTATCAATGGATAAAGAAAAAAAAAAGTTGGATCAACTTAAGCACAAAACAAATTGATCATTTCAAAGTTAAGTTATTTATAAATCTTATCAAAAATTTAGAACTGAATCCAATCAACGTACTATATAGGTTACACAATATAACCCATATAACTGATTTAATAATTAAATTATGTTTGAATTGACATGCATACATGGATTATTTTCAACTTGCATAATTTGAAATCAAATTTAATCCATCTAATATCAATTTAATTTAAATTGTGACTTATAATAATGTTTCTATTCAGCATAATTTTAACTGTATACCGGTCTCTTTCTGTCCATTAGAAATCATATGATGACAAGAAAACGGTCTTGACAGTTCAAAATCAGAAAAAAAGAAATAACTTAGATAAAGTTAAATAAGTCAAAATATGACTTGATTTATTTAACAATCAGATTAATTATGGATTATTTTTAAATTAACAAGTTAACTTAAGATACGAGCTATAATACTGATCATTTTTTATGACACGATCTAAATTTTGATCGCAACCAATTTATTGTCCACCTCAAACATCCCTTGGACCGTGTCCAACATTGACACCCCGTTGAGACCCATTTCTGCCGCTCGACCAAATCTATGTCCGAATTTTGCTGCACGACAAGAATATTAGAGAGAATGCCCTGGCCTCTGTTGCCACCTCCCTCCCGATCTCGTCGTCTCCAGGCTCTGCCTCTCTCTCTCTCTCTCTCTCTCTCTCTCTCTCAATGTGAGACTTTTAATAATAATAATAATATAAAATAAACTAATGGAAAATATCCGGTGAGTATCTTGGCCGTTGGAAGTGTATGCATGAGAGAGGATTGCTACTTTTTTTTGTTTTATAACTAAACTGGATGGAGATGGTTTGTGTTAACTTTCCAACTTTATTTGCTTGGTGATGATTGAAAAAATAGAACTGATGCAACTATGTCAATTTTAAACAAGAGAAATGATATCATGTTATGACTTCATCCATCTATTTAGGCTATACTGTTAGTTTCCATGTGAGAATGAGTGGGAGAAAGAAAACTTTTGACAAATATGACCTTGCAACTCCCCTTATTCCATTGTTTGCAAATTTTCTATACAAGAATTGGTTTCTGTAAGGTTTAAGAGGGGATTATAAAAAAGCTAGATTCTGCTCTTTCTGGAGGTTTATGCGAAATGATCAATATTGGTTAGCTTGCCAATACACCCACTTTGATAATGGATCTGAGAGGACCTAATTATGACACTTCGTTTTGCGTATTTCTTTAAATTTTCTGGAAAGAACTGGAGAAGTTAAGACTGGTTGTTATCCATCAACATTAGTGTTAGGAATGCTATATTGGATGCCAGCTATTTATGATCTGGCAGATAGGTTCTGAGCTAATCCTCGTTCATTGACAGACATCATTCTGTCAACATTTTCTAGAGCCAACCTTTTATGCATGCTGTCAACATTTTGAGCAGGCCTTAGGAGTTATTTTCAACATTTTTTTTTTGCCAGATGAAATGACAACATTGACACCAATGACCAGTGTTCTCTGAGTTCGAAGTAGCTCTTCCAGTATAATTTTTGTTCATTTAGATAAAATTTTGGTTAATTAACTCTAGATATTGCACCAGTTACAATACTAGTCTGCAAGCTATGCAGCTTGTGTTACATTTTTCTGAACATGAGTTGTCTGAGGGCACAAAATTCTGTGCAGATCCATGCACATGTAGTTATCTATATTGTTTGTAGATGGCAAATGGTTATCATGCTTTATAGTTGGTCTAGCATATAACAAACACTGTCTTGGCATGCACAGAATATTTCTAAACAAAATCCATTGATAGAAAATATACCATAAGAAAACTAATATAACAATATGGAGACAGTAACATCTCCAAGTTTGTGAACTAAATTCTGTATTTTGACGCCGCTGACATTTTATATGTGCCTTCTTATTGTGATGCTTGCTGAAAAAGAAGAAGCACTGCAAGCTTTTGTAGCCTCTGGTTCTTGTATTTATGTTGTCTGGCTTCTTTGCTGTGTCTGTCTACTGTTGAGACTTCTATCTTATTGTTGTTTACTTATTTTTGAGATTGTTAATTAGTGCTGCAGAAAAATTCATTAAGCTGCTCCCCAGATAGATCAGGCCGGCTTGTTATTTGTGATGATGTTTTACTGATTAATTTTTTGCCTTAGCTTCTTACA
The DNA here is from genome assembly GCA_900491605.1 of Calamus simplicifolius. Classification (NCBI taxonomy): domain Eukaryota; kingdom Viridiplantae; phylum Streptophyta; class Magnoliopsida; order Arecales; family Arecaceae; genus Calamus; species Calamus simplicifolius. Next base: position 1,103,006 of record UESW01003918.1, on the reverse strand, counting down.
AGGTGCAGGCTTTAAAAAATCACTTCATCATCCCTGCAGTTAGTAGAAACTTATTTATATGCCAAAAAATTCATAATTCTTTTAGGATCAACTGGATAGCTGTAGAAATTATTTTATGTGCATTTCTATTACTTTCTTGTCCTATTTAAAAATCATAGATACCTAGGATTATCTATTTTATGTGATTTTTAATCTAAGTTTTTTGCTCTGAGATCATCATGCATTAGCTCATTCAAAGGCATTAGCTGATAACACGGTTTAGCCATTTCTTTTCCCCATAAATTGTTGTACCCTGAACAATTAGTGTGCCTACTCGTAAGAGCTCATCCTTGTTGTAGCTATGGATTACTTCCTGTTATTTTATGGACTAATTACCAGACTCTTGGCCAGAACTCATGCAACTTTGCCAAAATTTTGACATTGCATTAGCTGAATGGTGCCTCCATGAGAGGTATCCTGTTGTTAGGTTTACAACATAGCTCATTTATATGTTGTCAGGTTAATACTTGAGAATAAAAGGGTTTAAAGTAATCTCAGCAGTGTGTTGACTGAATTTGGTCTCAGCAGACATGTTTTTAGTCAATGTGGAAGACTCAAAAGCAACATGGGATTACATTATGTTATACTATTGATCAAAATAGGTCTTTTTCAACATATTTTCTTTAATCTTAGTAGGCAATCTCTTTGTTTTGCTTTTGTGACATTGTAAGGTTGTTGGTGCGATGACCTCTGCACATTTTTCTTCTGTTAAACTTTTCATGTGCAAATTCATCTTCTTATTGTGAATTATTGGAATGATTGGATCTTTGTTCTTGTAGGTTTTTCACATCTAATTTTTTAATTTTTTTTTTCCTTTTCTGCCTTTTTGTCTCTTGTGATTGTAAATGGTAACAATTTTAAGTATTGGTATTAGTGGGCTTGGTTTATTTTTCTAACATTTAGGCCTTTAGACCTTAATTTAAATCTAATACTCTCTTTCTCTACATGCACCCTTGAAGATATATAGCACATAATTCTTTAATGTTTGTATTTCTTCATCTTTAGATTGTAGTTGAGACTGTAATTCTGCCACTTCACTAGAAGCATCATAACCAACCTCAGATGCAAATCCAACACTATTAGTGTTTGATCCAAAAATCTGTGAAGGTGTGGGGCTAAATCCTAAACCCTGAACCCTATTGGAATGCTCTGGGCCTAAAACCTGTGCAAGAGTATCATGTGGGCTAATAGTGTGGGAAGAGCCTTCTTGTGACTTGATATTAGAAATATTTTCTTACAGACAAGTATTAGAATAGTTAGGCAAAATAATTGAATTATTGAAATCATCCAAACATAAATTAACATAATATAAACATCTCAAACTTACACAAATAACTCTTGCTACATTATTCACGAATGAGCCATTTGCCTTCTTATGCGTCTTAATATACAATGCACCCCTACTCACTTTTCTCTCCGTCTTGGTTTTCTAATATTAATTAAAATAAATGATATTAGTTTTATAATAGCATGACATTATTGAAGACATATTTATGAACTCCTACCATCTCATGTAGTTTCCTAGCAAAGCTCTTGGTCCTCCATTATGCGGAGTCACCAACTTTTATCTATTGTAGTATTAGTTTCAACCATTTTCTACAATTCAAATAAGAAGTTTTAGTATCATAGCAATATATTTAAGTGTGATATATATATATATATATATATATATATATATATATATATAGATTTTACCATTGTCTCTGGATTCAGGCGGTAATCAATAAAAGCCGCCCGCTGCTCTTGTGCAATCCATCCAGGATGGGTCATAATTTTTTCTTCTTTGCTTTTTTTTAGTTTATAAAATTTCTTGAATAAGCTACAACAATTGTTCTTCCAATGCTTTGCAAGTTGACCTAATATCCATCTTTTCCCAATAGCATCTTCAAAATGAAATTTTTTCTTCACAGCACAACAAACAAACACAATTAATTTATATATGCTAATTTATTAACTTAAATAGAAAGAATAAAACATAATACTTATTACATATATAATATCCTTATAACATCTTTGTTTGTCAGCCTCAAAAACCTGTTTCCAATTATGATAGCTTATAAGGAACAACTTGACATCTGATGCCAATGACCCTATAAAGCCCGCTAATATGCCACCTAACTCGCCAATTGGTTGGCTAGATAGATTGAATTATAAAACAATACGCTCGCTAGCTTAGCATCACCCAAATATCCTTCACCTTTAGTTGAGCTTGCTTCATAGCACCTTGATCATCTGGAAAAAAAAAGTTCATATTAAGTGTTGAATGGACATTAAAAACAAAATAGTAATGACTCTAATTTACACTCTGGTGTTGTTCCAAGATAATGTGTTATTGCATATTTTGCTTGAATAGTCAGAACAATTGGTTGTTACTTAATTTCAGTGCAAATTATATACAAATATGTTAAAAGGTTGTAGGTTGCAACAATTAAAATAACAAGAATTGATGCAATTACTTTAGTGAAACATGAAGAAATGTAAGCCAAAAGATGCACAAAAAAAAAAAAAAACAAAGCACATTCATATATTACATGTCAGAAAAAAAAAAAGCACAAAACATAAAGCAAAAAGATAAAGAGTCAAATATGTAAATCATAAGCATATCAAGCTTGATAACACATGGCACATAAATAATTAACAAATATGCAAATCATCCTTATCTAAGCATTCACTATCCAAAACCTTTTAAATTGACGAGTATGTGCCAAAGGAGGTCGAGTTGCTTGTGGTTGCACCCCCCACCCTCCCAACCATAATGTTGCTAATCCTCAAGGGGCCACTTTAGTTGCGGTTTTGATTCCATCAGCTGTTGTAGCTACTTAAAAAACTTAAAACCTTTCTCAGGATGGGGTTAAACCGTAGTATTTTCAGCATCTGAAGGAGATCCAAATGCTGATGATGCCAATTGTCTAACTATATTGTTGTTAGGCTTGATTGATTGATGACGCCAATCAGATGTATGCTCAATCATTGTCTAACTATATTGTTTGATGGGTAGTGATGGAGACCTTGATGATGCCTTGTCTAGCATACGCAGGAAAAAGAACGCCAAAAAATGGGAATATGAAGCAGATACGTTGGCCTCATTGGGAAAAGACCCTGAGCTCTGCATGAAAACTGTTTGCGATATTTATCGGCAACAAACAATTTAATTGATGACAATCGACAAGACCATTAGTTTGCTCTATTTTCTTTAAAATAGGAAAACGTTACGCAGCTTCATGCGCATTGTCTGTTCATTGAGGGAGAATTCTCTTACAGTTATTCGGTGGCTTCGCACGAGATTCAGCGACCATGACCCCATCAACCCTATTCTCAGTGATATTCAGGCTGCTCTGTGGAGTGTCCATAATGTCCACATCCGTCATATCTATCGAGAAGCTAACTCTGCGATTGATTGGGTTGCGGCGGCTGTGGCCCATCACGGAGGCTCATAGAGATAGATGCAGGGTGACCCCTACCCCTCTGCCCTTAAGCAGATTTTGTACTCTGATATTTCTGGACTGACTCATATGAGGTTAGTGTGATAGATCGTCTGTACCAAAAAAAAAAAAAAAAGGAAAACGTTGGGTCGACCCACAATCTGAGCTGAGAGATTGCGATAGAATTAATTATAAACAATTTAATTGATGACAACTGAGAAGAAAACAAGAGCGAGGAAAAGAGAGAGGATTCACTCCATATATTTATATCTTTCTGGAACAAAATGATGAGAGTCCACCGCCCATTCCACCAATCCTTAAAATGAAATGAGAATCTACCGATTTAACCTTTAATAAATCATGAATCATCCTAAGATTTCGCAAAGAAGTTAAGACATTATTCTTGGTTATACAAGGAAGAAATTGGAATCTTATAAGAACTAGGATCATGATAAGAGGTTTAATAATAGCAATGAATGCAAGGTCTAGGCCCTTTTTTTGTTCTGACTTAAAGAAAATCTTATAAAATGGACACTTATAAATTATAATTATTTAGGACTAAATACTTGGAGAGACGCATCACCAATAACTGTTATCAAGAAATTTTGCTTAATTGGTGAAGGATTAATGATCAGAGGAAACATCCTATATTCACTAGAATTGCGTAAATTTGATATTAGTTAGGGGTATAATGGCTGGGTTAGAAGAGAAGAATGTAAACTACTATCAAATAACACAGCATGAACCTTATAAGTATCTTCGTCAGTGGGTTCTAGAAGAGGGTTTCGATTAGGAGTTTCCATGCCTCTTGACCCATTCTCGGGACTCTCTCTCCCTGCACCCTTCCGAGCTCACCGTTTCCAGCCTGGAAGGCCTAAGAAAGCAACCCCACCCACCGTTAAAAAAAAATAACTCCCATAGGACGCCACAGCTTTCTTTTTATATATTAATATTGTTATCATCCGAGTAATGCACATGACCTGGAGGGCCATGGCGTGGCCCATGATGCACATACATAGGCAAGGTAGGTGACCGAAGGCCTGCCAGGATGATGATTGACCATGCAATGGGATGTACACAGCTGCCCAAGGAGCCGACGGCCCCATATTTAGTCAAACGTAGTGGCGCAAGGTTGGCAAGCCGCGCACCAAGGCCGGATGCGAATTTACCTTCCAGACGCGACAGCATACGGAGTCGGCATCACACTTGCTCAGTTTAGTAGGGTGAGCAGCGGCCAAAAGACCAGAGGACACATGCACCCATTAGCGTGCAGGCAGACACGTAGGCACATGCGCTCGGGCGTAGACGGCGCCCGATGCGCATGCATGCCTAGTCAGGCTGGCAAGCGAAGTGCGCACGTGTCCCTCATGTGCGCACGCCCAAGACCGTTGACGGGAGGCGGTCAGGCGACAGCCTAGTAGGTGCCAGACTGGCACCCAGCCAGGATCCTAGCATGCATTCCCAGGCTGGCAGGTGGCTAGCCTAGCGCTTAAGGCCATAATCAGGGTCCCTCCCGAGGAAGGATTTCAAGATCTAATCACCCGATCTCTGGAGCAGGAGTAGCGGATCAATTAGATCCAGTAGACGATCTCGGCGACCCCAAATCATGGGGCCAGGCCGAGTTCTTCCAATGAAGGTCAGCAAGATGGATGTGATGCCCAACTAGAGGAGGTTCTGAATCGCATCAAAGAGCTGGGAGATGAAGTCGATGCACTTCGATGTGAGCGCATGTGCCAGCCCCGAGCGGATTAGCCCTCTCCATCCCAGATCCGCGTACCCAAACCGAAGCCCTTCAATGACACGCACAATGCCAAGGAACTGGAGAACTTCGTCTGGGATGTGGAGTACTTCTTAGCAATAAGCATATTGGAAGCGCAATGCATCCGACTTGCCAGCATGTTCCTTGCTAACGATGTCAAGTTATGGTGGCGCACTCGTAGCGTGGAGGATCGAAACGTCGGTAGGTCAGGAATTACAACTTGGGGGGCCTTAAAAGATGAATTGAAGATTCAGTTTCTCCCTCATAATGTAACTTGGGTTGCGAGGGATGAACTGAAGAAGCTGAAGCAGACAGGTTCCATCAGAGACTACGTCAAAGAATTCAGTTCCCTACTGCTCAATATTCCAGACACGTCAGAAGTTAACAAGCTGTTTAATTTTCAGTCGGGGTTGCAGAATTGGGCGCAAGTAGAGCTGCGAAGGCAAGGAGTCAAGAATCTCAATTCGGCGATGGCTGCTGCTGAGAACCTCATCGACTTTCGCACCACTACGCCTACCCCCACCCTTGGCGGCAAGCAAAAGACCAAAGCCAAGGAGGGCAAGACGTCTTATCCCAAGAAGAAAGGGAAAAAGAAGAAGACGATAGCTCGAAAAGAGAAAGGATCCGCCCAACAATCCAAGGATCACATGGCCAAATCTGAGCGGCTCCAAGGCTGTTTCATCTATGAAGGCACACATTGAGCGCACGACTGCCAGAAGAAGGGGAAGCTCATAGCACTAATATCCCAACTGGCCGAAGATTCCAGCGACTTAGGGGGGAGCCTGCCCAGGTGAACCCATTACAAGCTATCAATGCGCTTGTCACCAAGAAGCTGTCATCTTGTAAAGGGCTTCTTTATGTTTCGATGAAGGTCAATGGCTGGGAGTTGAGGGCTATGATCTATACGGGTGCCACCGATAACTTCATCGCAGATGACGTCATGAAGGAGTTAGGATTGCAGGCTATCACCACTGCAACCATGATCAAGGCCATCAACTCGAAGGCAGCGAGGGTGAGTGGCCTTGCGAAGGCTGATTTGGAGGTCGGCCCATGGCGAGGACCGTGCAACCTTTTGGTGATCCCACTCGACGACTTTTGGATCATCCTTAGCCTGGAGTTCTTCAAGGTAGCCAAGGCAATGATCTTGCCACATCTAAACAGCATGTTGATTGGCACGGAGGACAGCACTGGATTCGTGTCAGCATGGTCGTCAGTCGTTGGCGCGGGCCATGCAGAGGAAGGCGCGCAAGGAGGAAGGCAGCGGGCAGCCACCTGTTGCACAGTAGAAGACACGTACCCAGAAGAGCACCAGTTTGTGCGCAGCAACCACTGTAGACCAGCGCATGCAACCTAACGCAGAGGCACGCACAGTCCCGGATAGAGAACTGTTGTCTGCCAAGCAAATCAGCCGAGGCCTTCAAAAAGGAGACTAGACATATGTCGTGGCACTAGTCCAGGTTAACCCCTAGCCGAAGGATGCTAAAGAGGTGCCCGCGCAGGTAGGGGAGATGCTGAGGGAGTTCGCTGATCTTATGCCTGATGAGCTGCCAAAGGAATTGCCACCACAACATGCGCACGACCACCGCATCGAGCTAGAACCAGGAGCATGTGCCCTGGCTAAGGTCCCCTGTTGCATGGGCCTGGCCGAACTGATGGAGTTGCGTATTCAACTGGACGAGCTGTTGGCCGCAGGGTTGATCCAACCATCCTGCGCACCCTTCGAAGCACCGGTCCTTTTTAGCGCAAAAAGGATGGATCACTGCGCATGTGCGTGAACTACCGAGGGCTCAACAAGGTCACCGTGAAGAATCACTATCCAATGCCCAACGCAGCGGACCTATTCAACCAGCTCACGAAGGCAGAGTACTTCAGCAAATTGGACATGCGTTCTGGATATTGGCAGGTGTGCATTGCGCCAGACAACGAATCAAAGACGACTTGCGTGACTCGGTACGGCTCATTTGAGTTTCTGGTCATGCCCTTCGGCCTAATGAACGCAGTTGTCACCTTCTGCAACCTCATGATAGACATCCTTTATGACTTCCTGGATGACTTTCGTGGTCTACCTAAACGACATTGTCATTTACAGTGTCGGCCTACAACAGTATGTGGAGCAATTGAGTCTACGTCAAAAGGGAGAAGTGCGAGTTTGCATGTATGGAGGTCCATTTCCTTGGACACATCATCGGCCATGGCGCAACTCGGATGGACAGCACCAAGGTCTAGGCCATCCTAGACTGGCCGACATTTGCTACAGCAAGCGAGCTTCGATCGTTCCTATGACTCGCAAATTATTATCGAAGGTTTATCAAAGGGTACTCGGCCATCGCAAGCCCTTTGACCAATTTGCTCAAGAAGGAGTGAAGGTGGAATTGGTCCTCTGACTGTGAGGAGGCCCTCGACAAGCTGAAGATGACGCTATCTACAGAACTGGTCTTGCAGCTACCCATATTTGAGGATCTTTCGAGGTGCACACGGACGCATCCGACTGTGCACTTGGCGGAGTCTTGATCCAAGCTGGACATCCGATGGCATACGAGAGCAGAAAATTCAAGGACACCGAGATGCGATATTCGGCGCACGAGAAGGAGATGACCACCGTAATGCACTACTTGGATGTATGACGCCATTACTTACTCAGGACAAAATTCAAGATTGTTACTGATAGTGTCGCCAACACCTATTTCAAGACCCAGCGCAAGTTGACGCCCAAGCAAGTTCGCTGGCAAGAGTACTTAGCAGAGTTCGATTTTGACTAGGAGCATCGGTCAGGACGTCAGAACCAAGTGGCTGATGCCCTCAGCTGCCAAGCCGTGCAGGAATACATGGCCGCAGTGGTGACCATGCAGTCGGGCATTGGCAAGCTGATGTACAACGTGATGAGAGGATTGGTGCGGCGCTTCTGGATCCAGGACGGCTTGCTTCGCGTATATGGAGGTAGGTTGGTTGTGACAAAGAATGAAGCCCTACGGCACAACCTACTAAAGGAGTCCCATGACTTGAAGTGGGCAGAACATCCGGGCATGGAGTGGATGTATGCCCTACTATCTCGTGATTTTTACTGGCCAAATATGTGGAGAGACGTGGAGGCCTATGTGCGCTGTTGTTTGATCTGCCAAATGAACAAAGTTGAACGCAGGAAGCTGGTGGGACTGTTGTAGCCTTTGCCCGTCCCGAGCCAACCGTGGGCATATATTTTCATGGACTTCATAGTGGGGTTCTCGAAAGTGGACGACAAGCGTACCATTTTCATGGTAGTCGATAGATTTTCAAGTACGCCATCTTCATGGCCGTGCTGGAGCCATGCATAGCTGAGACGTGTGCGACGCTCTTCTTCGCCAATGTGGTCAAGACCTTTGGCATGCTTGGAGACATCATCAGCAACCGCGACGTCTGATTCACAGGAAAGTTCTGGACCATGCTTTTTCAAATCATGGGCACGGAGCTGAAATTCTCCACAGCATATCACCCTCAGATAAACGGCCAAACCGAGCGAGTGAATGCACTACTCGAGGAATACTTACGGCACTTCGTCACTGCAAGTCAGCGCAACTGGCTGGAGTTGCTGGACGCAGCATAATTTTCGTAAAATCTCAACCAGTCTTCAACAACAGATCAAAGTCCAGCGGAGTTGTGCCTAGGCTACCATCCTAGGACGCCTTTGGAGGTTGCGTGGCAGTACGATGGCCCATGCCCCGCATCACATCTCTTTGCATGGGACAGGGCTGAGCGCATCGCTAAGGCGCGCGATAGCCTCGTGCGGGCGGCTATGCAGATGAAGATGTGCACAGACGAGCATCGATGATCAGTGGAGTTCCAGGTGGGTGACCTAGTCATGCTGAAGATAACGCCCTATCTTTGGAGGAAAGCTACCAAACGAAAGTTTCATAAAGCCTTTTGCCAAGGTACGATGGACCCTTCAAGGTGCTAAGGCGGGTGGGAGAAGTTGCTTACAAGTTGGCCCTACCGGCCAGACTGAAGATTCATCCTGTCTTCTACGTCAGCTTCCTCAAGCCATACCATGGAGATCTGGACGCAGACGAGTTAGAGAACTCGAGTAGGCTGCGCCCTGCCATCCGACCTAAGTTTGCAAGAAAAAATTCGAGGATCCTAGCGGACAGAAAGGTGGGAACGAGTCAAGGACCACAATATACAGAGTATCTAGTATAGTGGCATGGAGAAGATGCTTCCGATGCCACCTAGTAGCGGGCCAAAAAACTTTGGCAGTTCGAGAAGGATATTCAGGCCTACTTGAGGACGAGCATGATGGGGACGTCAACACCTTCAGGTTGGGGAGGATTATCACCATCCCAGTAATGTGCACACGAGGAGGGCCGTGGTGTGGCCCGCGGCGCGCACATGCAAGCAAGGCAGGCGGCCGAAGGCCTGCCAGGATGGAGACTAACCATGCGACGGGATGCGCACGGCCGCCCAAAGGGCCAATGGGCCCATATTCAGTCAGGTGCAGCGGCGCAAGGTTGGCAAGCCGCGCGCCAAGGCCGGATGCGAACTTACCTCCCCGATGCGACGGCACGCGGAGTTGACATCACACTTTCCCAATTTAGCAAGGCGAGTAGCGGCCAAAGGACTGGAGGACATATGCACCCATCAGCGTGCAGGCCTGCCCAGCTGCGTGCGCATGCCGGCACTGCAGCATGCGCGCCGGGGCGCAGATGGCGCCCAACGCACGCGCACGCTGGCCAGGCGATAGCTTGGCGGGCGCTAGACTGAAGCCTGGCTAGACTGATGCGCCCAAAGCCTGGCTCGGCATTTGGCAGCAGGCTATCAGGTAGACAATCTGGTGCTCAGCCAGACGGCCTGATTTCCCGCAAAGGAGAGTGTGGTTTGGAATATTCAATATTGAGATCGGTACAAAAGGATGCGAATAGAGAGTGATCGAAGAAAAAAAAGAACAATTTTATCAAAAAAAATATAAAATTATCAATAATATAAATATTTTTTATATAATATAAAATATATTATTATTTAAAATATATTTAAATAATTATGTAATGAATCATTTTTAAATTACATAGATTACATGCTATCAAACGCTTCAAAAGAGCTTCCGCATGGAATTAGCGTACACCAGTCCGACTCGTGCACACCGCCGTTTCCCGGCCTACCTAGGAGCTTCCGCATAGAATTGGCGCACGGACAATCAGTACCGAACTCTGTTACTCTTGCATCAAATTCGCTTAAAAGTTAAAACTTCGGCCGGCTCCAGGGCAGGGCCGTACTAAGATTTTTGACTTTCAAGAAAGAGACCGGAAAAGTAACGCCCAAATATAACCCCTTATACATCCTGGTCTCTACGACCCCACTGGGTCCCACTGACGGCTGCCCATCCGCGTCCCTTTAGGGCTTGATGTTCCACCTCGACTCTTCTACTTATTTTCATCGTCTCTCTCTAGCTTCGCCGGTCCGATCCCTCCGCGACGCCTATCTCCTGAGTCCCTGCTCGTCTTCCGAAGTCTTCCGGAGGCGCCGGTGGCGGTGGCGGCGGCGGCGGAGGAGAGATGGGCACGAAGCCCTGGCTGATCCCGGCCCCGACCTACCGGCCGCTGGACGCGACCTGGGACACCGACGACGACGCCCCGGGCCCCCGCTGCGGTCACTCTCTCACCACCGTGGCCGCCACTAAGGCCCACGGCCCCCGCCTCATCCTCTTCGGCGGCGCCACCGCCATTGAGGGCGGCGCGTCCTCCGCCATCCCTGGCATCAGTTACTCTCCCCTTCCCCCTTCTTCCTTCGTCTATCTCATTCTTTGCCGCTCCGATCTGATTCGAGTTGGATGGATATTTGTTGCTAATGGTGTTGTTTTCTTGTGAAGGGCTGGCGGGGGTGACTAATTCAGTTCACTCGTATGACGTCGAAACTAGGAAATGGATCAGGTCTTGTTCATTTTTCCAATATTTATTTTCTTTTCTTGCTAATTATCCTTGAATTTTTCTTCATTGACATGCAAGAATATAACCTTTTTTATGTGAAATTGAATTCAAGTTGGAATTTTTCGTGAGAGTGGAGTAATATCGTTTTAATTTTATTGCAATTTCTCTTCTCTTCTTGCTGATTATCGTTGAGTTTTTCTTCCTTTTCTGTTAAAAAGATGGTTTTTTTAAATGCGAAATTGGATTCAAGTTGGAATTTTTCATGGGAGTCGAGTAATATAATTTAAATCTGGCAGGTTGCATCCATTTGGAGATCCGCCTTCACCGAGGGCTGCGCATGCTGCAGCTGCGGTTGGCACCATGGTTGTTTTCCAGGTGATAAGAGTGAAATTCTCAATCAGTTTCCCAAATTCTGAATTCTTGGAGTTCCAGTAGTTTTTGGGATGATAAATTACTGGGTGATGTTGTCTTGGCCAGGGTGGCATAGGCCCTGCTGGGCATTCCACAGATGATCTTTATGTGCTTGACCTGACAAATGATAAATTCAAGTGGCACAGGTGAAGATCGAAGTAATGTTTTATTCCATATTTTTTCTTTTGGTTTGCTAATGTGGGTCTGGCATGGATCATTTCTTTCCATATTGTTGATATTTATTACAGGGTGGTGGTTCAAGGGCCTGGACCAGGCCCTCGCTATGGCCATGCCATGGATTTAGTTGCTCAACGTTATCTTGTCACAGTTAGTGGCAATGATGGTGAGTTTTGTCTCTAACTTTCATAGAACTATGTTATCTCCATCTGAGGCTAACTTTATGTTAGTTTGTGGTTTTTGATTGTTTATATGGTATTGTTCATATATTTTCAGCTAATTCTGTTATAACAAGGAAGGCATATGCATATGGATTCATATAAGTTGATGTAGCCATAATAATCTAATATGTTTTCTAATGTTCAAAACACGTCAAATTACCATCACAATGCTAGCTATGTATGACATGGTATGCATACTGGGTCAAGTTCTAGCTGATGTTGTTATACTAGTGCTTTATAATTATGTAACCATTCCAACAGACTTATGCTTTTTGAATAATAAAAAGCTAGTCCTATCAAATAACTCTACAATTTTTTTCTTTTCATTGCTGAAGATAAATGCAGCCCTCAAATTGCATCTTCCTAGAGTTGATGGATTTTGAACTTTCCTCCAGCTCTAGATCCAAAGTGGAATTTGCCTCTAGCTTTTTATGCAAGCCATAATTGTCTTCCTCTTTCAGAGTTCTTTCAAACAAACTTCCAATCCTGCTTATCTACCAATTGAAAAATAATATCCCAGGATCTTTCTTCTCTTGGATCTCATATATCCAAATGCAAACAAGAAGATGAAATATCAAGTGAAGGCACTGAGTTTTGTACAGATCAAATTCTTGTTTCCAGCACTTCTAAACTGCTGACACATAGCCAGATCCTTGCACCCAGCAGCATGATGCCAAGTCCAAATCATCCACTTTGTGTGTCCATGAATCTATGCATGGAACATGTTCCTTCTTCCCTGCTACTCAATGCTTTCTGACTTTCTACTATGTGCATTCTTCTTCTTTTTCTTTTCTTTTCTTCCAAATTATTTCTTAAAGCCTGGTGGCTAAGTTGCAGAAGGGTTCTACTTCTATGTACTACCATATCAGGAAATGCTTTTTCAATTTTTCTTGTTTTCTCCCTGCTTGAAAATGACATTATGAAACAATATTTCTGAAACAGTATCATAATAATAATAACCATACAGACAATGTTTTTACTACTGGTTGTAGCTGGATCCAAGGTTCTTTTTTCGTCCCTGTTGAACCACCTCTGTCCCACAAGCGGTGTTTTGAAATCCTTTCTCACAATTTCCATGTGTGTTGATCCATTTGGAATGAACTCATATTTTAGCATATAGGAAGTCCAAATTTTCCATTTCCATCCTGTTTTCGTCCATTTTTTTTATTGTTAATAGCATGGTCTGAATTTTTTTTGAACTTATTCTTTTTCCTTCATGACATTTAATTCCATGGAAAGTGAGAAACAGAATCTTTTGGTGTAGGTAAAAGGGTTCTGTCTGATGCATGGGTATTGGATACAGCTCAGAAACCATACAGGTGGCAGAAACTCAGCCCTGAAGGCGACAGGCCTTCAGCAAGAATGTGAGCTTACACTTCATAAGTTCATAAAATTTGATTAAATGCAACAAATTGCTGTCCAAATATGTCATTTGCGATAGATAATTTTATGCTAATCTATTTTATCTTGCTGCATGAAGTTATTTCCAGTAATGCAGATCTTGTTTTTGTTCATGATATAAGTTTACCCACAGAGGCATACTTTTTTTTTTTAATGATTTAGTGCATATCTATATGTAATGAGTACAAATATGTCAATGGATGTCAAAGATCTTTTTCCTTGAAATTTTATTTATAACTAGAGCCTACACATCTAATGCATATGAGCCAACACATTGGGTCCATGGGGGATGAAAGAAAGTGGAATTGCACGGGCTGGGGTCCAAATCGCTTTTAATGTCATGTAACCAAACAGCTGGAAATGCATTTGCAATTGTCGATTATAGGCAACCAAATAGGGACAAATTTTGCATCTGCAATTCCAATAGTGGCAATTCCAGTTGTGACTGCATTTCCAAATTTCTAATAGTAATTGAAATTGCAAGCAACTATATGCCCCTAAGAGCATTTACTCTGCAAATTATCTAGAAATCTGAACATAACATATAAAATTTTTAAATAGGAGTGGCTTCTTTGAGACTTTGTCTTAAGACATGAAAGTTGGACATAATAAGAGTTGCTAATGGTTGATATAGATGAAATCTTCATTAGGAAAAGCGTTTGGAGAAATGTTAGGGTATTATATTGAGGTTCTCCAATGTATGCAAGAGCTTTTAATTTATTTGAATTTTTGACTGAAGCATGTGAAGCTGACAATGGTTGCACATCAGGAAATTACACATACCTAAGAGCATGCAATACTTCCTAGAAATATGAACTCATCAGCATGAACTTGGAAATGCCTTGTGGTTGCTTGTCCTTTTGAATGGAAAAAGAAAATTCATCATCCACGCCAAATTAGAGAGAGAGAGAGAGAGAGAGAGAGAGAGAGAGAGAGAGAGTGCATATGGTGCTACAGAAATGCTTGAATAGCTTATGGTAATGGTGGTTTACATTGCATTCTGTGAGATATGTCTTGAGTGTGTACTTATCTTTCATTTGACAAATGATTTTGTAGTTTTGTGCATATATTGTTTGTTTTATAGTTCGTAGATATTGTCCTTAATATTGGTGCATTGCCCATAATGGCATTCCTTTATAATTATCTATATTTTGTTTTTATGCTGAGATGATGACTGCACTAACTCTAACAGTTGCTTCTTTGCAAAAATTGACTTTTTTAAACATATTTTCTCAGGTATGCTACTGCTAGTGCTCGTTCAGATGGCATGCTTTTGCTCTGTGGTGGAAGAGATGTTTCTGGAATGGTATATTTCTTTTTTAATTTTTGAAAAAGAAAATCTAATTTAGTATATTATCAGTTGAATAATATTCCAACAAAAGGCGAAACATCATTAGTACTTGTTTAACATGGAAAAAGCAAGATGAACTATAGTATAACCTAAATTAATCTGATAGGAGGAAATAATCCTTGGAGAGACAAGTTCAATTTGAACTTCATGGTGCCTTCTGTGGCAAAGAAAGCTATATGCAAGTTTGATACAGTAGTTTAGAACACCAAAATACTATGCTTACCTCAATTTTTTATTTTATTATTATTATTTTTTATGAGCTTATAATCAGAATTCCTAGTTGGGTGCACTTATTTTGAGTTTTTTGTGATACGTAAGGAACCTTTTTGCAAAAAGCAGGTAAAGATAAGGGCTTTATGGTCCCCAAGGTTAGGGGCTATCCTTAGGGCAATGCTTTAAGAGAGAACATTAATTATGGATTACCAGTAGAAGTCATTTCAGCTTTCATTCAATCTGAACTGCAGGGCTTTATACATGGCAATAAAAGCAGCAGATAAAAGAAGAATTGGAGCATGGAAAAGAATAAGAAGGGGAAAAAAGTAGAAAGAAGTGGACACAGCCTTATGAGTCTTTATTTCTTTCTAAGAAAGACCTTAGAATAATCTTGATTGAGCTCAGCTGTTAACTGCTTTTTGAGTAGACCAGCCTTTCCCAATCAAAATTGATGGACAATAAATACCAATGATTGGTTTTGTTAACAAAGATTTAGGTGATTGATGAAGACATATGAAATATAGTTAAAACTAAAAGCTGCATATGTGAGGTGGAGAAGTTCGTCTGGTTTGTTATTAACTTATGCACATTTTGGTGATTAACAACAAAATTTGATAAAATGGGTATAAGACTTGTAATTTTGCATGGCTTGATCTAGGAGGATCATGGGACCTATTGTGAACCAGTTTGGCGCTTTAGAAAGGTCTGGACGAGGTTTGCAATCAAGTCTTAGATGCTTCTGGACGAGGTTTGCAAGCAAGATCTGCCACATCTAAGACTTGATTCAAACCATAACTTTTGAAGGCTATCACTTTTATGTTATTCTCATTTTCAATGTTCTAAGTGCCAAAAGAAGGATCTTGCTAAATACTACAACGGTGTGATAACTTTGCAAGGGTTCTGATATGGCTGATCCAACGCCGTCGGAATAAACGACAACGATAACGGCGACCGACGGAGGCTCTCTCATAACCCCCGAGACTCTCTCTCGGTCTCGGGCCACATGGACAGTGTCTCCACCTTCGAGATCCCCTCTCGGTCTCGGGCCACATGGACAGTGTCTCCACCTCCGAGACCTCCTTTCGGTCTCGGGCCACATGGACAGTGCCTCCATCCCGAGACCCCTCTCGGTCTCGGTCCACATGAACAGTGTCTCAACCCCCGAGATCCTCTCGGTCTCGGGCCACATGAACAGTGTCTCCACCCCCGAGATCCCCTCTCGGTCTCGGGCCACATGAACAGTGTCTCCACCCCCGAGACCCCCTCTCGGTCTCGGGCCACATGAACAGTACTTCGACCCCCGGCGCACGATCCGGCCCGCTTTGGGCCACCTGGCATGCCCACACGATTGCCGCACATCTGTGGCAGGGTGTAACCATGCCTCATAATGGCGTATGGTCCGTTGTATGTCTGTCACTGTGCGCGACCATACCCCGTTGCAGCATGCGGTTTGCCACCTGCCCGCTACTGTGCGCGGTCATATCCAGCGATAGCGCGCACCAGATATAGCCCCAGATGCAGGGCACCTGTGAGGCCGTGCTGACCAATGACGCGAGACACCTTCAGCATGTACGGTGACAATACGATCTGTCATTGTCAGCCCCATATTTTGTCGTTATCGAACTGGGCTCCTGGAAGTCAGCAATCATCGGGAACAGAGGGGGATCTTCGAACAGGTATAAAGCATACACCCATGCTGTAGGCAGGGGGACTTGAACTCGGGTTTTTCTAGTTCTTTTCCACTAGTTAAGCCCTAACTGTTTAACTCCCTTCGGCTAGACAGTTCTTATATGTTCCCAAGTGACTGACTTGAACGTCGGAGGGTCCCCATCGGAGCATCCGGTCTTCGGAGACTTTTTTTTGCAGGAGTCCGGCGAGGAGGACGTCCGTTTTCCCGGCGCTTGAAGGAAGTGACTTGGCGTCATCAGATTGGCGCACCAGGAAGGGGGGAAAGAAATAGACATCGAACCAGCAATCTGCAACTCTTTTCTTTTCAAGCTCTTGAGTCATGGTGACAACCGTGCGAAAGGGGGCTCTGTCAGTTGCGCTGGGGGGCAGCGCCAAGGAGCTGATCCACTGGCGGTTGCCCCTCAGCTCTCCCGGCACCGCCGCATCCTAAGGAGGTGGACCTTTCGCTCCTCCGGTTGACGTCCCTGCGCCTCCTCCCCGTCAGTTCCAGGAAGATCGGTTCGCTGCTCTAGCCACGCAAGTCCAATCCTTGGCGGCGGCAGTCCAAGGCCTGCAGTATCAGCAGGTGGCCCAGTGGCAGCCGGAGCCATTTCCATCGGTTCCGGGTATGGTGCAACCCAGCCAGCATTCTTTCCGAAGGAGGTCGCCGGTACGGAAGCTCGCCACCATCATGCCTTGCCCAAGCCTTATCATCGGGAGGCCTCCAAAAGACCCCGATCACCTTCTCGCCACGCCAGTATTTTCCCAGGCGGCGACATGGAAGGAGGCGGAGCGCCTCGCAGACATCGCCGTCACTTCCCCCGTCTTCAGAATCCTCGGGGGAAGGTTCCTTTGATGGTCGGATAGCCCGTTGGGCCGAGCGTCGACTCGACGAGTACAACCAGTGGTTGGAGGAACTCAGCCGCCGGATCACCCACCTGCCTGAGACGGATTATGACAGCCCTCCGCTATCTTGCCGCATCATGGAAGAGCCCATCTCCACCCGGTTCCGCCTCCCCTAGCTGGATCCTTATGACGGGACTACAGATCCCCTGGACCACCTAGAAAGCTACAAGGTACTCATGCAGGTCCAGGGGGCCACGATTCGCTCATGTGCATCGCTTTCCTGCCACCCTAAAGAAGGCTGCCCGAGCCTGGTACTCTTGCCTACCGCGCGGAGTATCGATTCCTTTCGTCAATTGGAAAGAGCCTTTTTGGCCCACTTTGACGCCTGCCGGAAGATTCCAAGAGTAGCTGACAGCCTCTTCGCTCTCCAACAGAAGAGCGGCAAGCCTTTGCGGGATTATGTCGCTCGGTTCAAGGAGGCGGCTCTGGAGGTTTACAATCTTGAAGATTCAGTGGCCACTTTGGCCCTGAAGAGGGCTCTGTTCGTCCCGCTTTGCGTACTCCCTGGATAAAAAGCTGCCCGGTTCTTATGCCGAACTTTTGACCCGGGCTCAGAAGTATATCCGCGCCGACGAGGCAGATTCCTCCCGGCGCGAGGCAAGTGAGAGCGCCCTTAAAAGCCGGCCCACCCTGAGCCTGTTGAAGCTCGACCCTGGAAACCTGAACCTCCTCGCCGACCAGACAATCATCCCCGAGCTCCTGCATAGAGAGATGGACCCTACACTCCACTGCTCGCCCCTATATCGCACATCCTGTTCGAGATTGAGGGTGAGTCCTATCTTCAGTGCCCACCTCCGATGAACCCAAAGATCCCCCGCAACAAGAACCTCTACTGCCGATACCACCGGGACCATGGCCACGACACCGACGACTATCGCCAGCTGAAGAAGGCGATAGAGGATCTTATTCAGCGTGGCCATCTGGGGAAGTTTGTTCGGAAGAACAACCCGAATACTCCTGGCCTGTCAGCGCCTCCACCGCCGATGATCGACAATACTCCAACTGAGAAGACGGTGGCGATGATTTCCTGAGGGGCAGGTGGCCTGCCCAAGAGGCAGAGAGGGGGGGAGTTAGATCCTGTAATTCCTTTCTTTAAGGAGGACTTAGAGGGGGTGGTGAATAAAAACGATGATAGCATCGTCGTGACCATGACGATACTAAGCATCCTGTAAAAAGAATTCTGGTTGATAGCGGAAGCTCAGTGGATGTTTTGAATTATGATGCTTTTGTTTGCATGAACCTGTCGCCCGACCTGCTCCGGCCTGTCGCCACGCCCCTGATGGGGTTCACTGGGGACTCCGTGAAAGTCGAGGGGGAGGTCACTCTTCCTGTCACGGCTGGCACGACCCCACGCCAAAGCATCGTCCTCATGAATTTCCTGGTGGTTCGGGTGCCCCTCGCCTATAACGCAATCCTCGGGAGACCTGGGCTCAATCTTTTGGACGCTGTCATATCCACTAAACGATTCCTCGTAAGGTTCCCTACTAGGGAAGGAGTCGGGAGATGTGGAGGGAGCAGAACCTGCTCCCACTTTGCTATCATACGACTCCTAGTCCGCAGGAGGCGGCGCTTGCACCTGCATCGGAGATACTGGACCCCCAGGACCTGGAGAGAAGAGGGGAGCCGGCCGAGCGCCTGCTTGCTTTCCCTCTCGGAGAGGACCCGACAAAGACAATCCAGATTGGAGCCCTACTCCCAGAGGAGGCCCGTAACCAGCTCCTCACTTTCCTACGGGCTAACGCAGATGTCTTCGCCTGGTCGGCATCCGACATGCCAGGCATTCGGAGGAAGTGATCACCCATCAGCTCAACATCAGGCCGGAGTGCCGACCCATTAGGCAGAAGAAGAGGAGCTTCGCCCCTGACAGGCAAAAGGCTGTAGATGAGGAGGTGCGAAAGCTGTTGGCAGCCGGTCACATCCGTGAGGTACACTACCCTGACTGGCTGGCGAATGTCGTGATGGTTCGCAAGGCCAGTGGGAGCTGGAGGATGTGCGTGGACTTCACTGATCTCAATAAGGCATGCCCCAAAGACAGTTTCCACTGCCCCGGATCGACCAGCTAGTGGATGCACGTCCGGGCACGAAACTCTTAGCTTCATGAATGCTTTTTCGGGGTACAATCAGATCAGATGAACCCGGCTGATGAAGAAGCCACCTCCTTTGTCACTGAAAAAGGGTTTATTGTTACAAGGTAATGCCGTTTGGGTTGAAGAATGCCGGAGCTACCTATCAGAGGTTGATGAATAAGGTCTTTGAGGACCAGATCGGGCGTAACATGGAGGTGTACGTGGACGATATGCTAACCAAGAGCACCAATGCTGCTGACCACATCACCGACCTTGCAGAGACCTTCAACAACCTGCGCCGGTACAAAATGAGGCTGAATCCCCGCAAGTATGCCTTTGGGGTGGCGGCAGGCAAGTTCCTGGGCTTTATGGTAACCCAGCGGAGGATTGAAGCCAATCCTGACAAGATCCGGGCTATCTTGGATATGAGGCCCCAGCTAATAAGGAGGTGCAACGCCTAACCGGGAGGGTGGCGGCCTTGAGTCGTTTCATGTCGAGATCGGTAGAAAGGTGCCTGCCCTTCTTTAAGGCGCTGCGCAAGGTCAGCGGCTTCGAGTAGACAAAGGAGTGTCAGGATGCCTTTGAAGAGTTGAAGCGATTTCTATCTACTCCCCTGCTGTTGTCCAAGCCGGAGGGCGGAGAGGAGCTCTTCCTGTACCTTGCAGTCTCCTAGAGGCCGTCAGTTCTGTGCTTGTGCGCATGAAGGCCGACGGGATGCAGAGGCCGGTCTACTACACCAGCAAGGTACTCCATGATGCTGAGATAAGATACACTAGAACTGAGAAGATCATTTTTGCCCTGGTGGTCTCTGCCCAACGCTTCCGACCCTACTTTCAGGCTCATCCCATCGTGGTGCTCACGAACCAATCTCTTCGGGCCATCTTGTCTTGTCCTGACCTCCGGTCGGCTGGCCAAATGGGCCATCAAACTAAGTGAGTTTGACCTATCTATTCGGCCAAGGTCAGCCATGAAGTCTCAGGTGTTAGCTGATTTCTTGGTCGAGTGTACTTGGATTGAGGAACGTACGAGGAATCACATCCGGAGGAACGTATGGACTCCTCAGCCGAGGAGGTAGAGAAGGAAGACTGGATCTTGCACGTGGATGGAGCAGCCAATTCTCAGGGAAGCGGAGCCGGGCTCATCCTTGCGAGCCCCGAGGGGGAGGTGGTGGAGTATGCCCTTCGGTTCCAGTTTCCGGCCACTAATAACCAAGCAGAATATGAGGCCCTGTTAGCGGGAATGAGGCTGGTTGAGGAGCTCGGTGCAAGGCGTCTGAGAGCCTTCACGGACTCCCAGCTTATTTCTGGGCAAGTTGCTGGAGAATACGAAGCCAGAGACCCGACCATGTTTCGTTACTTGAGTAAGGTGCAGCTCCAAGCCTCTCGGTTCTCTTACTTTCATGTCAGCTACATTCCCCGGGCGGAGAATGCCAGGGCCGACGCGCTGTCCCGTTTGGCCACCTCGGCCGATGAGACACTAGGAAGAACGTATGTGGAGCACTTGCAGACCCCAAGCATTGAAGCTGCGGAAGAGGCATTGCCGGTTGCGCAAGGGCCCTCTTGGATGGATGCCTATGCACGATATTTGACCGACGACACCCTCCATGAGGACCCCGCGGAGGCTAGACTGCTCAAGCGATGGGCCCCAAGGTTCCTGATAATGGACGGGAGGCTCTATCGAAGGTCATTTTCGTACCCGTCCTCAAGTGCATAGGGTCAGCGGAAGCAGACTACATCTTGCGGGAAATCCATGAAGGCATCTGCGGGAGTCATCTGGGGGGCAAAGCCCTAGCTCATAAGGCCCTACGGCAGGGGTACTACTGGCTGACCATGAAGGAGGACACGACTGAGCTTGTTAAGAAGTGTGATAGCTGCCAGCGCCATGCCAATATTCAGCGACAGCTGACGTCTCAGCTGACTCCCTTGGTGGCACCTTGGCCGCCGATGGGGTATGGATATCTTGGGACCATTTCCCTCGGCCTCTGGATAGCGCAAGTTCCTCCTGGTGGCCGTCGATCACTTCACCAAATGGATTGAAGCCAAAGCCCTTGCTAAAATCACTGAAAGCAAGGTGAGATCCTTCTTTTGAAGTCTATCATATGCCGGTTCGGGCTACCCCATACTCTGGTCACCGACAACGGCCGGCAGTTCGATAATGCGCCCTTCCGAGGGTTCTGCACCGAACTCGGCATCCATCAGAGATTCACTTCCGTCGGACACCCCCAGACCAATGGAGCGGCCGAGGTGACCAATCGCATCATTCTCCAAGGACTAAGAGCCCGACTAGATGATTGCAAGGGGCGCTGGGTAGAGAGCTCCACAATGTGCTATGGGCCTACCATACGACGCCACGAGCCCCCACCGGAGAAACTCCGTTCAGCCTGGTCTTTGGGTCCGAAGCTGTCATCCCGGTGGATATAGGCTCCCCGAGTCCTCGGGTGGAGTCGTATAATGAGGAAGACAACTTGGACCGGCTGCGGGCCAACTTCGACATGGTGGAGGAGGTGCGAAACCGGGCGCGGCTGCGGATGGCGGTCTACCGACAACGAGCTGCCAGGTACTACAACGCCCGTGTGCGTCCCAAGACTTTCTTACCGGGAGACTTGGTCCTTCGACGAGCTGAAGTCTCAAAGCCGACGGAAGGAGGCAAGCTAGCTCCGAATTGGGAGGGGCCCTACCGGATCGCCGAGACACTCCGTCACGGGGCATACAAGATCGAACAGCTGGATGGAAGGCCGCTCCCACGGACATGGAACGCCGACACCTCCGTCGATACTATCAGTAGTACATTTCCTTTCGGCATTAAATACCATGCTAGTATCCTTGTGGGTTTTCACCCTTCACTTCTCATCAATGAACTTAAATTCTAGTCTCAGTTTTTCCACAAAGCCCAGTGTACACTAGCAAGCGATGTTCCATCGGCTCTCAACAGCTTAAGCCCGACCCCCGTCGGCACTTAAAGCCCTGGGCCAGCCAGGCACAAAGCCCGACCCCCCGACTCCAGTCGGCACGAAAGCCCTGGGCCAACCAGGCGCAAGCCCAGTGTACCACTGGCAGAGCGATGTTCCATCGGCTCTCAACAGCTTAAGCCCGACCCCCTCGGTGCTTAAAGCCCTGGACCAGCCAGGCACAAAGCCCGACCCCCATCGGCACTTAAAGCCCTGGGCCAGCCAGGCACAAAGCCCGACTCCGGTCGGCACGAAAGCCTGGGCCAACCAGGCGCAAAGCCCAGTATACCACTGGCAGAGCGATGTTCATCGGCTCTCAACAGCTTAAGCCCGACCCCCGTCGGCACTTAAAGCCCTGGGCCAGCCAGGCACAAAGCCCGACCCCATCGGCACTTAAAGCCCTGGGCCAGCCAGGCACAAAGCCCGACCTCCGTCGGCACTTAAAGCCCTGAGCCAGCCAGGCACAAAGCCCGACCCCCGTCGGCACTTAAAGCCCTGGGCCAGCCAGGCACAAAGCCCGGCATACCCCTGGCAAAGCGGAGCGTCATCAGTCCTCAGGAGCCCGTCAACCTCGACCTCTTGAGTCCAATGCCTCAACCCCAAGAAGCCCACCCTTCTGGCCCTAAGGTTCGGTCCTATCTAGCCAAGTCAGCGATTCGCGAAAAGAATTAAAGGTTACCCCTCGGCGCTGATGAAGCCCCGAGAGGTCGCACGTCATTAACCAATGAATTTGGGATAGAGATTGCAGATGGACAGACAATTCATCTTGAGGGAAAGTGATATTTCATTAATTTAAAGTGATTATAAAAGCGCCGACCTAGTCGGACTTACAAAAATAAAATACAAGTGGAGGCTCACGGTTCAGCCGGTGCGGGCTCGTCATCGGAAAGAGGCCAACTCCGAGAGACGCTCTAGTTCGACCTCTAGGGCTTGAGGAAAGTTTAAGTCCCGAGCGACTTTCTCCTTCCCATGCTGGAATCCTTGAAAAAACGCCCCCACGAAGCTTCTACCAGCTCGTCTATAAAGCGCTCGGACGCCTTGAATTCTTCTATGACCCTGGCGGTCCTGGCCGCGACGGCTGCTTCCACCTCGGCGGCTCGAACTCCCTCCTCTGTGGCGAGAGCTGCCGCTGTTGCCCTCTCGGCCTCCTGGGCCCGACGTGCCTCCTCCTCGGCTTTATCAGCCCTCTCCTCCGCCGCTTTACCCTCTCCTCCGTTGCCCTTGCCCTCTCCTCTGCCTTGGTCACTCGACTCTCGATTGCTTGGATGGCCGAGGTCAGCTCAGAGATGTGCAGATCTCTGGCTGCGACGGCGTTTTCGGCGTCCGTCATCTGGCAGAGCGCCGCCCGCAAGCGGTTGGCCTCAGCCTCGCTCGGCTCTCAGCAGCCCTTACCTCACTGGCCCAAGCGGTTCTGGCCAACTCCAGGGCCCCCTCGGCCGCCTCCGCATGATGACGAGCTTCCTCGGCTTCCTTCTGGGCCTCCCGCAGAAGGGCCTTCCCTCCGTGAATGACCTCCCTTGTAGCCCTTAGGGAGTTCGCAAGCTGCGTGCAGTTTCCATGTCAAAAAAAAAGAAAAAAAAATACGGAGGCAGAGGGTTGCAGGACAACTTACTCTGACGAGGGCCGCGTAGGACTCTTGGTAGAATGTAGCCGCCTTCAAGTGGCTAAGCTCCTTCAGGACCTCGGGCATGAAGACTGGCGAGAGGACCCGCTCTGCCCAGTGCCCATCGTTCAGAATGGAGTCCCGAGGCGGCCCCGGTCTAGCTCCATTCCCTTCAGCTGCCTCGGCGTTACCAGACTCGGCGCGCGGGCTGCTCATTGGCGTCTGCTCGGGGGGTGGGCTTGCTGCCCCTGACGGCCCCTCACCCCAACTCCTGGCTGCCCCGGGGAGGGTCGGACCGCTGGGAGCTAAGAGCTCCTCCACCACCGCTGGCTCCTCTGCTACCACCGGCTCCTCTGTTGGTACCCCCTCGGTCACCGCCCTTTCTGGCGGGGTGTCGGCTGTGAGGTCAATCTCCGGGGCGACCGGGGGCTCTTGCGGTACCGGTGGCTCGGGCACCTGCACCGTCGGGCGTTTTGGAGCCGGTGCTCGCCGATCTTCACTTGGTCCTTCCCGGGCCCTCTTCTTGGCGACGGCCCTCAGGAGTTTCTGGGTTAGGACCTTCATGACTGTACAACTTCGGTCAGGGTCGGTAAAAAAAAAAAAAGAGAACGACGACATAGGAAGACTTTGACTAAGTATAAGAGAGACTTACCGCGGTGGGAAATGAGACCCGCCGACTGGAGGTTCTCTTCCGTTAAGAGCAGGGTGTACCGAGGGATGTTGGTAGCCAATAGCCGCCCTAACGCTTCCTTGTCTCCGGGGTGGACGGTGGAATTTGCATTACCTCGGAGATCGGGGTCCCCCCACCGGGCCTTGACTTGGTCAAGATTTGCAAAGAAGAACCGGGATTTCCATCCCTTGATAGAGAGGGAAGAAGGAGTTTCAAGACTCGGCCGGGTCGGGGCTGAAATAGCCACCAACCCTTTTGAGATCGAAGAATGTAGAATAAGCGAAAAAGAGAAACCCGAGGTGTGATTTGGAGATGGTGGCAGAGAACAACGAAGGCGCTAACGACCCTAAGGGAGTTTGGGACCAACTGTGAAGGGGTCAGGGAGTAGTAATCGAGGACGCTTGCGAAAAAAGAGGGGAGGGGTAGACGGAGGCCTACCCTCAAAGAGATCTCGTAATGGCCACTCGACCGGGTCGAGAGGAGATCACCCGGTCGTCGGGAGTTGGAAGATAAAGCCCAATCTCCCGAGGGATTTGGTAACGGGCCCGAATGTTTGCTAGATCCCGGCCTATTACCGTGGAGGCGACCCCTTCCGGGGATTCCGCCCCCACTCTCGAGGAGGCACTGGCCCCCGCCTGGTGGCCCCTCGACGGAGCCCTACCAGCCGCCATAGGACGCCTCCTTACGGGAGCCTCCTCGGCGACCCTCCGCTGGGCCAGAGGGACGCAGTCCTCCGGATCGGAGGACCACTCGAGGGGAGGAGAAGGGGAAGGAGGAGAAGAAGGAGAGGCTCGAGGCCTCTCCGACGAAGAACGATTCTCTGAATTGTCCTCAGCAGACCAGGACTGGGAACTCATGGCGAGAAGAAGAAACAGAGGAACCTAGGAGCAAAAGGCTGACCTGGGAAGGAAAGTGACGCGCGTAGGCTCTCAGGTTGCAGGGGGGACCAGGGAGCAGAAGATCAAGGAAGCGCAGAGGAAGAAGACGATAGTAGGAACAGAACGGCTGCTTTCGACTCTCTGCCCGTGTTTTATTCAGTTTCAAATCGTCCTGCCGTGCCTCGTCCACCACGTGGACTCTCACAATAGGATGGACCGCCTCGGAAACCGCTGAGCGCGGGATACGATTTGCTTCGGCTAATGATGGGACGCCGCTGACGTCGCCGCTATGATGGGTAATGATGGCACGACTTTCTTCACGGATTCCGACGGATTAACCTGCTTCGAGGATGATCGCCGTAAATCGGATGGACAGTATTGGCCGCCTTTTCACATCCCCACACCGCCCGCATAAAATCGTCGCAGCGCTATAGGCACGTGTCGAAGGCGATTTGCGATGGGCGGGGATCAGCCACTTGGGGGTGACACCCTTTTGCCTTACTGGGATGGGCCCACTCCGTTTTAGGGGTGAGGGGGCATCTGATATGGCTGATCCAACATCGTCGGAATAAACGACAACGATAACGGCGACCGACGGAGGCTCTCTCACAACCCCCGAGACCCCCTCTCGGTCTCGGGCCACATGGACAGTGTCTCCACCCCCGAGACCCCCTCGGTCTCGGGCCACATGAACAGTGTTTCAACCCCGAGACCCCCTCTTGGTCTCGGGCCACATGTACAGTGTCTCCACCCCCGAGACCCCCTCTCGATCTGGGCCACATGAACAGTGTCTCCACCCCCGAGACCCCCTCTCGGTTCGAGCACATGAACAGTGTCTCAACCCCCGAGACCCCTCTGGTCTCGGGCCACATGGACAGTGTCTCCACCCTCGAGACCCCCTTCGGTCTCGGGCCACATGGACAGTGTCTCCACCCCCGAGACCTCTCTCGGTCTCGGGCCACATGAACAGGGTCTCAACCCCCGAGATCCTCTCTCGGTCTCGGGCCACATGAACAGTGTCTCCACCCCCGAGACCCCCTCTCGTCTCGGGCCACATGAACAGTACTTCGACCCCCGGCGCACGATCCGGCCCGCTCTGGGCCACCTGGCATGCCCACACGATCCGCCGCACATCTGTGGCAGGGTGTAACCATGCCTCATAACGGCATATGGTCTGTTGTATGTCTGTCACTGTGCGCGACCATATCCCGTTGCAGCATGCGGTCCGCCACCTGCCCGCTACTGTGCGCGTCACATCCAGCGGTGGCGCGCACCAGATATAGCCCCAGATGCAGGACACCTGTGAGGCCGTGTTGACCAATGATGCGAGACACCTCCAGCATGTACGGTGACAATACGATCTGTCATTGTCAGCCCCATATTTTGTCCGTTATCGAACTGGGCTCCTGGAAGTCAGCAATCATCGGGAACAGAGGGGGATCTTCGAACAGGTATAAAGCATACGCCCATGCCGTAGGCAGGGGGACTTGAACTCTGGTTTTTCTAGCTCTTTTCACTAGTTAAGCCCTAACTGTTTAACTCCCTTTGGCTAGACAGTTCTCATCTGTTCCCAAGTGACTGACTTGAGCGTCGGAGGGTCCCCACCGGAGCATCCGATCTCCGGGGACTTTTCTTACAGGAGTCCGACGAGGAGGACGTCGTTTCCCCGGCGCTTGAAGGAAGTGACTTGGTCATCAGGTTCGTTACACCCCATTGATGTGGCTGGTCACGCTAGAACTTTTCTTTCAGGTAAGACATTGACTGGGCATATTTTCTAATCTAAGATGAATTAAGCAGTGCAACAGTAGCCAAAGCTGTTGAGGTCTAACTCCAGGAGGCTCTTTGCAACTTCCTTTTTCTTTTATGAAAACTCACCTCTTTTAAATAGAAGAATTTGACCTGGATTTGGGGACTTGGACCTCACTAGCCTAAATATAGGTGTTGTAAAACATATTTATTATCATCTAATGAAAGCAGAAAGTGTAAGAAACCTTACTCAACAAATAAAGGTGTTGTAAAACATGATTCCTTTAATAAGTGGATTCAAGGAATTTCTTCCTTCTCTCTCCGATTGTATCATTTTTCATATTTTGTACAACAAAGTGGATCCAAGAAAATAAGGTGATTGTTATGGAAGTGAGCATATTAAGGTGGACATGGTGAATCTAGGAAAATTAGAATTAGGAACTAGCATATTGGTGCTGTATTTGTTTCTCCACTTGAAGTTAAAGTGACAGAGCTGATTGACACATATAAAAAATTCAAGGAGTCTAATAAATAGAGGTTCTAAAGTCAGCATTGCAGGATTTAGGAAGGACTTCATATGATGACACAGATGGGAGTTGAGAGACAAGGTTTAGAAAAGCTTGGAATAACATGAATGATATCCCTTAATAGCAAGGATCAAAATGTGAAGATTCATAAAGATGGCCCCAAATGGTTGGGACAAGGCTTGATGGTTATAATTATGCTTACTAGATTATTCATTGATAAAAAACCACATCTTGGATTTCTAACCCTTGGGTTTATTTCTAATTTTGAGAAGGTTACCATTCTAAGCTGCAACATGAGACCACTTTACGAATAGATCTGCTCAGGATACAGTTGAAAATGGGTCAGGCAATAATATCTGATTGTATCTGTTTCCATATCTAGTTTGGATTAGAGTTGGGTCGAGATTCTTGTATTTGATTTGATCCATATACATCCATCTGAATTTTGCTGGATATGGATTCAGATTTTAAAGATTTTTTGGAGTTAGATCCGCATATCTAGTAAAAATGCATTTAAATATAAATAGCCCATAACTCTTGGATGGAGAATCAAACTCCCATTTAGTTGACAAATCAACAATTGGGACTATATTAAATGGCTGTTAAATGATGATGCTTTGCTATGCTTATTTAAAACTTGCATAGTTAAATAAACTCATTTAAATATGCTTTGATATTTCATTTTTCCATAATTAATTATTTTTGTAAAATCAATCCTTTTCCTTTTGATAAAGAATGAAAAGTAAATATACTTTATTTTATTTTCTGCTATTTTTTAAATTTTTATTTAAACTTTTAAAAATATTAATAACTTTCAAATATTCCTTATGATTATAAATAAATTTTCTAGTATGTTCCCTAAAAAGAATAATTCATGATTATTTTTCATTTGTGTTGTAATTAAAGAGTAATGGTGATTTTGATGTTGAAAGTAAGGTTTTAAATTTCGCGGGATGGGTCCATCCCCATCTTTTCATAGAATGGGATGCGTTACCATGCTGTCCGATCCCGTCTTAACAACTGAGATAAGAGGTGTCTCAAGATACGCCGATTGAAACTTTGGGACAATGGTGAGCCAACCCCGTCCTGACATTTGGGATAACAACTCATCTTGACATTACATGGGACATCTTACCCAGACTTGAAACATCAGTAGACACTATAGTAATATTTCTATACTATATTTTGTTTTTAATAAATATAATAATTTCTAATATTTATGTATTTTTAATACATCTTGTTGGTCTAGTGATTATTTTTAATAGTTAAGTTGATTTCCATGCAAGATTAATAACTACGTCTTAGATCCATACCTTGTTACCCGTGCCTTGTCTGTGGCTGGATAATGGATTCTGTTGTCATCCTTTGTGATTATGTTGATCATGAAAGCTATTTATTTATTAAGAAGATTAATGGAGAGGTATAGGGGAAAGAAAAAAGACCTTCATATGGTCTTTATTGATTTAGAGAAAGCATATGATAGAGTATCTAGAGAAATAATATGGTGAGTTTAGAGAAAAAAAGGAGTTACCAAAAGATACATAGAATTGATAAAAGATATGTATGATAGAGCAATAACTATTGTTAAAACAACAATAGGAGAAACTAGTGAGTTTTCAATTAATGTAGGTTTACATCAAGGATCTGCCTTAAGTCCGTATCTTTTTGTATTAGTTATGGATGAATTAATCAAATATATTCAAAATGATATCCCATAGTGTATATTATTTGCAGATGATATAGTGTTGATTAATGAAACTAAATATGGAGTAAATGCTAAGCTAAGATTTGGAGAAATGCTTTAGAATCTAAAGGTTTTAAGATTAATAGAACTAAAACTGAATACATGAAATAATTTTAGTGGGAGTAAAAATATAAATGAAGAAACAGTGAAGATTTCAAGCTAAGAGATATCAAGGAGTGAAAAATTTAGGTATTTGGGATCAATTATCCAGCAAAAAGGTGAAATAGGTGAAGATGTGAATCATAAAGTTAAAGCATGATGGATTAAGTGGAGTGCTTCGGGAGTATTGTATGATTGGCGCATCCCATTAAAATTGAAAGAAAAATTCTATAAAATCGCTAGTAGGCCAGCTATGCTATATGGAATAGAGTGTTGGGCAATATTGAAACAATATGTGAATAAATTAAGTGTAACAAAATGTGTATGTTAGGATGGATATGTGGTAGAACTTTAAAAGATAGAATTAGAAATAAATATATAAGAGAAATGATAGGAGTAGCCTCAATCGAAGATAAAATGAGAGAAAATCGATTGCGGTGTAATTGGGAAAAGGCTTAGATGAGTTGAGTTGAGTTGTCATTATTGAATTCTGCTTGAAAGCTATATGTGAATAATATCCAACCTAACTGTACTGAGATGAAAAAAAGGATATAGATAAAATCCAACTTGTCTATGGATCTGTTTAGCAGAAATATGGATGTGCTTGATATCTTATTTATATCTGTATCTATTTAGAGAAAATATTGATGCTAATTTTGGTATCGTTTTAATAACCATATCCATATTTGTATTTGCTGAAAAAATATGGATGTACCAGATAATATTTTTTTTCTTTTTCTAGGCTTGGGCACTTATGTATGTGATTTGGAAATAAATGTCTGGACTCTGGATAAAGAGTTTGCTTGCTTTACAATATTGCTAGGAACTATGTCATTTAGGACTATGCATAAATGTGAGTGTTGTGCCTGCTGAAAGGTTTAGCATGACCATAAAGTTATGCTAATCATCTGAGGAGCAAAAGATCTACTATATATGATCTTGTACTGCATTTTCTACCCAAAGACTTAAAACTTCATTGACGGTGCTGTCAGTTAATGTTTACTTTTAATTCAAGTTTTAAAAGGGTAGTGATGTGCTACAGTTAATGGCATCTTTTGGAGTTTTGGAAGCTTTTCTATTGTGAGTCGTACTGGGCTGTTCATTGATTGCTAATTATTAAATTAATTATTAAATGTATCTACAGCCACTATCTGATGCTTACGGACTACTAATGCATACAAATGGCCAGTGGGAGTGGACTTTAGCTCCTGGTGTCTCTCCATCACCACGGTATCAACATGCAGCGGTAAGTGATTCATAGTAGGTGTGAATGATTTATCCTTACTTTCTTATTTGTTTGCTTATGAAAACACAAACGTTGGATGTTTAAGGCAATTGCCCTTTAGCTGTATGGATTGGGAAATTTGCATATTGGCTGGTATGTTATGCTGTCGTATGTATATGGTATGAAAGTAACTTGTGTACTTTAATTATTCCATATCAATTTATTTTTCCTGTAGTGATGGTGTAAGTTAAACAGGTTTTTTGGGTGCTCGTTTGCATGTTACTGGAGGTGTTCTGAGGGGAGGGCGAGCTACTGAAGGGGAAGGTGCTATTGCAGGTAAGTCATGCCTCTCTTTCCCCCCACCCCCTTTCTGTGCGTGTGCATGTCATGTTGCATATTGTTATTTGATGTTGCAAGTCTTGTTTAATCAGGCTGTTTTCTTTTTGAAGTTCTGGATACTGCTGCTGGGGTGTGGTTGGACAGAAATGGTGTTGTCACCTCCCCCCGCGTGCACAAATCCTCAAATGACCATGATCCTTCTCTGGAGCTTCTGCGTCGTTGCCGCCATGCAGCTGCCTCTGTTGGCACTCAGATTTATATGCATGGTGGTCTGAAAGGAGGTAAAGATTAGTAATCCTTAATTTCTGGATGATGCTTATGGTCAATTCATATTTGAACTGTTACTATTATCATTTAACTGCTTAAAATCTCGTAAAAATGCAACATGAAGGATGAAGCACATTGACTTTGAACCTTCTAGATTAGTTCTAGACTCTCTTTGATTTAAGCTATTCTGCAAAAAGGTTGATATGGTATTACATAAAAAAAATTATATGGCAATTAATCAAAATAACCTAACTGTGTTAAATTTTTTTCATGTTTTCCTCCTGACACTTCTGGGACAGCTGCTTCCTTTCTATGACATCTAATCCTCTTGTTCAACTGCAGCTTGGTATGTGTACAAGCCGATTTTTGATAATATACTGCAACTTAGAAATAGGAGGGCCAATTTTGGAATATGTTATTAGTTTTTAATATACAGGGGAAAAAAAAATATTGGATCACCATCAATGCCAGCCTTTGCTTTTTGGAAATAAGATCATATATACTTGATGACATTGTGAATGACTGTAAACCATATTTTATTGAGACTTTGAAAGCAAACTCTGATGATAAGCCACATGTGAATAGCTCCTTTGCATGAGCATTTATTTTCTGCACAGGATTCATGCTAAAATGTTGATTTGGTGCTTGACCTAGCAAAAGCAAAAGAACCTATTTGGCAGGGTTCAACATACTGGTACATACAACCTTGTACCAATAGTGAACTAACACTTGGTACGGGAGGCGTATTGAGTGTTGGTGTGCCAAACCAACCTGACCTGATACTATACCAAAACATGGTACCAGTATGGGCATTGAAACTGATATTGTGAACCTTTCTGTTTGCCCATCTGGCAGTGATAAATTGTAGCCACACCTTGACTTCCCTTAACTAGTGGGCAAGTTATTTCTTTTCTTGGAAGTGCTTTACTCTTGTGACGGATCAGTCTTGTGCTCTTTATATAAACAATAAATTGGGAGATCAATATATAATCCATTCACCATAGAGTTATGCTTATTGCACAATTTATCCGACACTGATCAAAGTAATTTCTCTCCTATATCTGCAACCCCCCACCCCTGCCCTGCAAATTTTTTTTTTTTTTTTGGGGTTACTGCTGATATTACTCTATACTCTGTTTTGCAGATATGCTACTTGGTGATTTTCTTGTTGCGGAGAATTCTCCTTCTGAAATTACTTCCTCCATGTACAATTCTGATAGGATTGCATCTGCAACAAAGCATAAAATTGATCAAAGTCTTCATTCTGAGACTCCACACGCCCAACAGTCTTTGGGTAGCAGATCAGAGAATGCTTCCTTCAGGTTTCTAATTTTGCTGTTCTTTTTCCACATATTTGGTCATTTGATTTATTTTCTTCGGAATTTTGTCATAGATGGTTAATACAGTTTATTTGTATCAGTATGGATCAAAAATCTGTTGAAAAGTTGATTGAAGCTTCTACTGCTGAAGCTGAAGCAGTTAGTGCTGTGTGGCGAGCTGCAAAGGAAGCATCTGCAGTTTCCACAGAAGAAGGTATTTCAGATGAAAATGAGTCTGAATCTCAAGATAATGACAAATTGCCTGCCTCAGAGGACTCATCAGATGGTACCGATCACCTTGAACCAGATGTACGGCTACACCCTCGAGCGGTATGATATTGTTCTGTCAATTGTAGTTATGCGAATTTCCATTCTGTGCAAGCAGATACATACCAACCATCCTGACTTCTCAGGTAGTGGTTGCTAAAGAGGCTGTTGGCAATCTGGGTGGTCTGGTACGGCAGCTTTCATTGGATCAGTTTGAAAATGAGAGTAGAAGAATGCACCCTTCAAATGGTGACCAGGCATACCCGACGAAAAAGTTCCTGAATAGACAGAAGTCTCCAGAGGGCTTGCATAAGAAGGCACGTGTATAACATAATTTCATGTGTTTTAAACTATGACAAAAATGTCTTGCCATCAGTTTTCATCTTGCAGATTATTTCCCTGCTGCTCAGACCAAGAAATTGGAAACCTCCTGCTAATCGGAGCTTTTTTCTTGATTCATATGAAGTTGGTGAACTGTGCTATGCTGCTGAGCAAATATTTATTCAGGAACCCACAGTTTTGCAATTAAAAGCTCCGATAAAGGTGTTTGGCGACCTCCATGGGCAGTTTGGTGACCTCATGCGATTATTTGATGAATATGGTTTTCCCTCGACTGCTGGGGATATAATGTAAGTCAAAATCTGGATTTGATTGTATGTTTTTACACAGAAAGAGAAAGAACCGTTCAGGCTTCAAACAATAGTCAAGTAATGAACATGTGCACGGGTACATACAAATGAATATGCACACACTATTTAAGATGGCACATTGGCACTTATGAAGGCAAAGATAGTGAGAGAGGCAGTCTCAAAAGAGGAATTTCTGGCATTGGATGAAAAGTTTATGTAACGGCCATATTTGTCCATGGTGTTTTTACTAGAACAAATGTGATTTTAAAGAAGATTATGTATGGAAAAAATTGTAGGATTAGTTGTTTGAATGATCATTCCCTGAAGAGATCCCAATGTAGTGAGAGATGCATGGATAGGTGTGCATGGTTAAGCTGGGAGTTCCAAGGCATGGATACAGTTCTGCATTGTAGCACATTCCAACATATGCTCCTTGCAGAAGAAGGTTACAGAGATTTACTATGATGAGATTGAATCTTAATATGACTTTTCTGGCTAAGAGAATGGATCTCATCCAACCATGAACTATAGCAGAGAGAGAAGATAGAGATGTATGCCAAGGTTGAAATTCCAATTTTGTTGCTAGAATAATGAAAAATGAGAATATAATTATTTTTTTTTAGCCCGGGAGGTGGGGGGTGTTAGGAAGAGACTCTCTCTATCAGGAGCTTGACTCCATAAGTTGCATTATGCTTCCTTTTAAATAAATTACTCCACATTTACTCCCTAATAAATGACTCTGATAGGAAGAAACTCTCTCTATCAGGAGCTTGACTCCATAAGTTGCATTATGCTTCCTTTTAAATAAATTACTCCACATTTACTCCCTAATAAATGACTCCGATAGAGAAGTGCATAAAGTAAATGGGAAGAATAGAGCCTACTCCAAATAACAGTGATTGGTGGGGTCATGATTTCACATTAAATTTCCTTTCATCTTTAATCAATCACTTGCATCCTAGTTCTTACATGCCCAGCTGCAGCTAAACTGAAGTCTCAAGCAATTAAATATTATTTTCTTTATGTTTTCAGTTACGAATTTATCATAGAACTATTATGTCTTGTACTCAACTCATCTAAGCCTTTTCCCAACTATATGGGGTCGGCTATATGAATCTGCTTCCTCCACTCTGTTCTATTATGTCTTGTCTTTCATTTAATTCTTATGTTTTCCTTGCCCTCCTTTCTTTTAAGTATGTTATGTGCTCAAGCATTATTATGTTTTTGGTCTATTTAGAGAAGCCGTTTATTCTAGTAAAATTACAAAAGGGTATCAGCTAGATAGAATGCCATCTGGAATTGATTGAATAGATAGGTTTGATGGTAGGTGGATAGCAAAGCATAGCATTGTGTAGCTCATTGAATAGAGAGGTTTAGTTGTAGGTGGATGACCAAGCATGGCACTGTGTAGAACACCTTAAGATTAAAGCATACGATTTAATTAATCCTAATGAAATTCATAGTAAATGGCAGGCAACCTGAAGATACAATCTAATATGGTAA
Organism: Calamus simplicifolius; assembly: GCA_900491605.1. Lineage (NCBI taxonomy): Eukaryota > Viridiplantae > Streptophyta > Magnoliopsida > Arecales > Arecaceae > Calamus > Calamus simplicifolius. The sequence goes on along the minus strand of UESW01003918.1, from coordinate 1,067,718 downwards.
CATTTCAAATTAATGCTGAAAGCACCTGATAATCAATTGTTAATTCATATACATTAATGGTGGCCATGTTGCAAAGGGAAGTACCTATGAAGCGACAGTCATGCCTATGAGTTAACCATAATTTCTTTTATTTCTACAATCATGGTTTGGTATCTCGTTTAAATTGACGAAGGACAAGATAGTTGACATTAGCATTATGATTGGATTGGTGCAAGGTTCTAAGAATTAAATAATTCTACATCAGAAAAGGCACCTCTATTCCTAGGTAGTCAAATAGGGGCAGATGTCAACAGATGCAAGAACTGACAATGAATACTGTTGTCATTAGACAGGCTAGGGCTAGCTGACAATGGTTTCAGGGAGTCATGTGAATGTCAATGCTTTTGGATTTGAGATGAAATGGACTTGAAAGAATTGGTCTAAAATGAGGCACAAAGATGACATCATGGATCATGAGGCACAAAGATTTGGACAAGAAATAATTCTCCAATTACTCAAGGATATCATCTTTGTGCCTCATCCAAAGAAAATGAAATACCAAAACAAAAAAAGGGGAAAAAAGGGTTAGTTTGCTTATGGACACAGCATTGGATCTGCAAGGATAGACCCTTGTTTAATTCTATATCTTTCTAAATATGTTGGTACCTTCTTTTTTCTTGGACAAGGCTTCATTTTGGATAAACTAGATCTAGAATGTAGAACGTTCTCCATTCACATTAGATGAGTTGTTTGTAACTTTATGTATGTGGTAGTCATGCTCTTTGCTCAGTTTTCAGCCATGTTAAACACCAGAGTGGATGTAGAAAATTGGTCATTGGAACCCTAATTTTATAAAGATGGCAGGTCCATAAAAATTCACATATCATGTATGTACTTTTAAACGGCTTGCATTGGTTGCATTCTTGCATGACCTAAACCTCACCAATGGATATCTCAACCTCCATACTATTACACAACACCTTGATTTTGCATACTATTATCTTTCAATTATTAGATTACTAGATGGTTTGTCCTCGTGCATTGGATTTTGAACATTTGTTAGCATTCATATAAATTTATGTGTCAGGTATATAGACTATCTTTTTTTGGGAGACTATGTTGACCGCGGGCAGCACAGTTTGGAAACTATAACACTGCTTCTTGCTCTTAAAGTAAGCTTTAGCCTTTGAAATTTCTCATAATTTTGTTTGCAGCCGCAACTGTAGTTATATGGTATGCTGCTGACATGCAATCAATTTATGCAGATAGAATATCCAGAGTATGTTCACCTGATCCGGGGAAACCATGAAGCTGCTGACATCAATGCTCTTTTCGGTTTTCGTCTCGAATGCATCGAGAGAATGGTAATAACCAGAAAGGCAAATGAATATCTTTCTTGCTTTTGAGTTAATATTGATAACAGAATTTTGTAGGGGGAAAATGATGGTATATGGGCATGGACTCGATTTAATCAACTTTTCAACTACCTGCCACTTGCTGCGTTAATAGAGAAGAAAATTATCTGCATGCATGGTGGCATTGGGAGGTCTATAAATTCAGTCGAGCAGATAGAGAAACTTGAAAGGCCAATCACCATGGATGTTGGTTCTATCATTCTAATGGACCTTCTATGGTACTTCACAATTTTATCACTTATATATGATCATTTGCTTTTGACTTTTCATCCTTCGGACTGAAATATGTTTTAACTTGCAGGTCTGATCCAACAGAGAATGACAGCGTTGAGGGTTTAAGACCAAATGCAAGGGGACCTGGTCTGGTAACTTTTGGGGTACGGTGATGCTTTTGTTAATCCTATAAAGATTTTTGCTTGTTTCTTGTTTCTTCCTTCTCCTTTGTGCTCTTGCATATCTCATCCTTAACTTGAAACTTTTAATCTCATATAGCTGAGGCCTAATGGTTTATGATTGTGGTTCTCGATCTTCCTTATGCCAATGTTTATCTTTAAATATTTTGTCCTTTTTCTGATTTTCACATGGCAAACTACCATAGGTGTTGGATTGGGTATCTTCACCAGCCCAGGCACCATAGGCTATACATATTTCAGGCTGCCATTCTTTGTTTTAGTCACCATTGTTTTCATCTTCTGAAGTCTTTCTGAATTTGCAGCCTGACAGAGTCACTGAATTTTGTAAGAGAAACAAATTACAGCTCATAATAAGAGCACATGAATGTGTAATGGATGGTTTTGAAAGGTTTGCTCAGGGGCAGCTGATTACTTTATTTTCAGCAACTAATTATTGCGGTAATTGAACTTTGAACTTCATTTCACTTATTGATTATATATTGTTTTGGTACATAGTTGTTTTTGTGTTAAGGTGTGTCTTGCATCAGGGACGGCAAACAATGCTGGGGCTATACTTGTGGTTGGTAGAGGGTTAGTCGTGGTTCCGAAGTTGATTCATCCACTTCCACCACCCCTTCATTCACCTGAATCTTCACCTGAGCATCTCTTAGAGGACACATGGATGCAGGTGAGAACCAATCTGGATTCGCATGTCTCATAACTTAGGATCATGCCAATCCCACTCTGGTTATTCTAGAAAATACCTAATGTCTCATACATTCTACCCCCAGTATATATGAACCTACTTTTGTCAATATCTATTCTTAACGTTTTTTAACTCGGCTTTTAACCATGTCTCGATTACTGCCTAAATCTTATAATTAAATGAAAATAGGATTGAAACAACTGTTATGTCATTTCATAGTTCTGTAGAATCAGTGATTTCCATTTTTTGGCAAGTCAGTCCTGCGAAGCCTAATTTACCTCAAATTTAACGATAGATACTCTAATGTTGAGACCATGAAAACGAGATTCTTAGGATTAGCTTGTGACATCTGAATATTGGTTTCCTGCAGGAACTCAACATTCAAAGACCACCTACTCCTACTCGAGGCAGGCCGCAATCTGCTAACGACCGGAATTCGCTTGCTTATATATGACCAGATGCCCTGTGAATCGTGTCCAAACAGAGAGGTTAATCCTTTTTTTCGCGGAGAAAATGCACACCCCACTATTGCTTGGCATTTAAGAGTGTCAGGTTTAGCATTGTGTGGAATTGCTATTTCTATCGTGTGCAATATAATATTTGCCAGTGTGCAACCTCCTAAGTAATCTACCAGCACAGTTCAGATGTAATTCTAATGTATATGTCGGGTAAATTGTAATGAAATCTTGTCATTGTTTGTAGGACTTTTCCGGGTTTCGGCAGGATAAAAGTGAATCCTCCTTGCATTGTACATGGCCAATGTCGGAACAGCTAAAATGTATTTTGTTTTTGAGAAGCATAATTCAGTAACCTTGTTCAGTGATTTTGTCAATCTTAGAAGGCACCGTGAAAAGTTGTCCTCTTTTATATTTGTCTGCCAATTTATGCTCTACATCAGTTCAAAATGGTCTTATTGTGAATCCATGTTCCTTTCTCCCATCGCGTTAGGACTTTTCCACTGCATGAATCCTGCGAAATAGCAACGCCAAAATAATGTTGCTAAGAATGCCAAAATAATGTCGCTAAAATAGGTTAGCGATGCAACAGTAATGATAGAAAAAATGATCACTGAATCATTGGTCGTTGAGCAATTTAGCGATGAAAATGCATCACTAAGTAGGGATGCCAAAATAAAGCATCGTTAATGTGCAACACCAAAAGGCATTGCTAACTCTGAGGCGTTGTTACGCTGTATGGGCAATGTAAACGATTAGAACGGTGACAAATTAGTGATAAAAAAATAAGCATCGCAAATGTAGCGAGAATAGTGGCGCCGGTAAGTTCTCGCAAATTTAGCGGCGCAAGGATAGCATTGCTGTCTGCATTATGATATTAGCGATGCACCTACGTTGCTAACTAGTTGAAAATATTAACGACGACGCTTGCTACTAACTAGTTGAAATATTAACGATGACATTTACTACATCACTTTTGTTCGAGTAGCTAGCAATGCAAAATGCGTTGTTGTTTTCTTTAACATATATTCTTTTATTTTTTAATTGCTATTTATATAATATATATTAAAATCTGCTTATAGAATATAAAACTATAACTAAAATACGAATTCACAAATAGAACATATAAATATCTTACATTTAAAATAAAAATAAAATATACAAAATAGTGGCATATAACTCCTGTACACAATACAAAATAGTACTTATAAATATAGTACTTATAAAATATAAACATAAAGTACAGGTTCATAAGATTAAATCTAAAAATATCAATGCTGATTAATTGGAGGGTCATCAGGAGTTGGAAATGGAGCAGAGAACTATGTAGACTGTGACAACCTCATAAATAACTGACGCATCTCTTGCAACTCCTGTTCATAACGAAGGCGCTCCTCTTGCTGCTCCTATCGGATGTTTGCGATCTCAATCATGAACTCAGATCTAACACATTCCGTGATAGAATGTTCCATGTCTTCATACTCATCGGTATCACCCTGACTACAAGAAGAGGAACCGCATCGGGAAAGAATGCAGAAGCCTTGGCACCCAAACTGTAGACTCTACAATCCTTTGGCTGGGTGCCAACAATCTCTAAAAAGATGCGGCATCTCTCCTGTAGCGAAAGGTCAGCTGTGAACCCTCCATCCTTCAATGGTTGTGTGGCCTGAGACATTAGCTCATCCACACGAGCCTACAAGAAATACATAAAAAATAATATGTAAGTTATATTAAAAAAATAAATTTACAATTAACACATCATATTTCTAATGATTTACTTACTTCAGCTTGCTTGGAGCGAGTGTTGGCCTAAGACCCATCTTTTTTTGTGTTGGTCATCTTAAATAGCTGTCATTCCCCTTATTTGATACCTTCCTTTAGCTTCTGAGAAATAAAATTTTAAATTTATAGTTATGCTCATTTAAAAAATTTATCATTAATACATATGTAAAATAAATAAATTTATTTACTTACAAAATAACGTCGATGCTTCTCAATAGAAATAGATCCCGTTGTATGGCAAAAAAGACCAGTGCCTGGACCGGCCTTCTCAAATTGACGGTTCGAGCTAGCTGTAGCTAACTTCCTACGCCAGTCTAGATCCACCCACTTTTGTTGCCAGCCAGCTCATACTACATCAGAAATATGAATGGGGCATTTAAACTCTCTCCGCTAGTGATATAAATTCCAAGCCCTATTAATAAGAGGAGTCATGGCTGGATCCCACTCAAACTCTTTCTATAAACAGAATAATAGTTAATATGCATATTATAAATTTAATTCAGTATAATGAATACATTATAAATATAACTCAGCATAATATGACATTATAATTTAATTAACTACCATGCAAACAGTATAAATACTTTTTATATATAATTTTATATTTTAACCGAAACACAAATCAAATATCACAATGTATTTATAATAATGAATGCAGTTAGCTAATATATTAAATATACAAGTTTTAAAGTAAATTGCATAAATATAAATATAAGCTACATACTTGAAAATTTGTCCAATGGAACTCCATGGCCTCCTGAGTCACATGGTCCCAATAATAGCCCTTCCGTTTCTTAAATATATCTGTGATGCATCTTGAGACATGTCTCTCCATAAATCTATTCAAATAGAGTAACAAGTAAATGAAATTTAATCATATAACATTTGTATGAATTAAAGAAAATAATATAAATAAAAAATACACTTACTCGCCATTAACCAATACAACCTCTTCCTCCAGCTGAAGGCAGTACTTTTGCCTGACAATGGTTCGACAGATGAACATGGCATGTCATCAGTAGAATCTCATGCAAATGTTACTCCTGTATAGAGGAGCTCATGTGCTACATCAGAAGGGGAGTCGCCGTTGCCCTTGCAAGCTGAATGCCTCCTAGCAATGGATTAACCACGATCCCTCATAGTATTATACATATAAAAGAATTATAATGAATCATCTTGAATAATCAAAAAAGCATACAACATTAATTTTTATTTGTAAATATAACATGTATAAATACTCAGTCACTATCATTTCTATCGCTAAGGTCGGGTTCTTCGTCTGATTCTGTCTTGAATGTGATTGAAATTCATCTTCTTCATCATTCAAATTCTCATTGACATCCTTAATTTCAAGTAAAGCACCAATTGGATCATTAAGGACTGGATCCGGATCAAGCGAATCATCTTCAATTGTATGTACTTTCGTTACATCCTCTTGAAATGCTGGGGATTCAAGTGCCTGCGTAGATGAGTTTTCAGGCATATAAATGGTCAATCATGGCTTTATTTTACTAACAGCCCATTAATCTCGCTTTAAATATGTCGAGTAGTACACTTGTTGAGCTTGGGATGCTAGAATAAATTTCATATTTGTTTAACCTTCTTCTATGGTTTACTTCAACAAGATTATATTCTTTATACACTTTTGTCCCTACATTTAGAGTTGGAACGAACCATTCACAACTGAACAACACAGTGCATTTAATAGGCCAACCGAGGTACTCAATTTCAACAACCTTCTTTAGCTTACCATATTAATCTTGCTAATTTGCACCAATCGTTTGTCTTTGTACACACCCCTCAATTTTGAGTTGCTCTTGAAGAACCCAATGAATCAACCTGAAACTTGTACCCATTCATAAAATATCCTGTATATGTATTCACTCTAGACAATGGCCATTATGCTAGAAATTTAATAAAAATATTATCAACATTTGACGAAAAATTATTAGTCTGAAAAATCAGTATGACATAATTAGGATGCATACGATACGTAGTAGTTAACCTATAAACCATGTATAAATTTAATACTTATATAATCGTTGAACCAATACGTAAACTCTATATCAAGTTTTTAATCTATTTCAGCATCATTTTAAACCAATTACAAAACATCCTTTATAAATAACAATTTATTTCAAGTTAGTTAAAAATAATATAAAGAAATAAATTAACCATATAGTGAGTGAAAGAAATATTATCTTACTCTATGAACAATGCAACTTTAGAGCAGTTCATTAGAATGTAATTGTGAGCAGCTTTAAACTTTTTGCTCAATAGATATCTTCTATTTTCTAGGTTAAATGGCCTACCAACAGGCTTGAAAATGGAGATTCTTCCATCATCTGCTTCAAATGATTGTCCATAACCATCTAAATTATGTGGGACATTTTGATTCTTATTTTGGATATATTCCTCGAAGTAGTGCGAAAGAAAATTTGATGACTCTTCTATAAAATATGCATTGCATATTGACCCTTCAACTCTTGCTTATTTTACACATTTTTTTAAATTTTTTTTGGGTACCTAATAGTTTACATTGCAAAATAAAATAAGATACTCAATATACTCAAAATAATAAAACCAAAGAGGTGTATGTAGTTAGTTACCTCTCGAATGGGTCCATCCAACTATATGGAATGGGTCTAGCAATTTTAGCTTCATATGCCAAATGGACAGGTAGGTGTTCCATGCAATTAAAAAAACTTGGACAGAAAATTCATTCTAGTTTGCATAAAATAACTAAAATTTCTTCTTTAAATCTTGCCATGTCATTAGTTCCAATACCTCTAGTAGTTAGCTCTTTAAAAAATAAACTGATCTCTGTTAATGCTTTCTATCCATTGTCAAGTAATTCATGAAATACTATGGGCATTAACCATATAATAAAAATATGGTAGTCATGGCTTTTCATGCCAAAAACCCTCAATTTATGTATGTCCATGCACCTACCCATGTTTGAAACATATCCGTTGAAAAATTTTAATCCTTTCAACCATTCACATAGCACTGTTTTTGAATTCCTATTAAACGTGTAACAACCCTTAGGATATTTACCATCAATAAATGATCGTGCAAGTTCAGAACGCCAATAGTACTGATTAAGTTCCTCTCTTAATTTAACAGTGTCTTTTTTTTTTTTTTGATATAATCATCACCATATAAATGTATTCTCAAAGAAATTCTTTTCAATATGCATCACATCAAGGTTGTATCTAATGAGATTTTTACTTCAGTATGGCAACTCCCAAAACGTACTTCTTTTCTTCCACCCATACTTTCTACATATGTGATCATTTATTACATCTGCCCCCTCTTCCCAAATATTCATCAACTCCAATATTTTTTCCCCACTCATAGTAGGCGTTGCAGCTTTTTTAATTACTATTTTCTTAAGAAATGCCATCACGTTAGTTATATAAGGGTACCTACATGGCAAAAACTTTGTATGATTATCAAACCATGATTACTTACAACTTTTTGACAATGTGAAAGCATCTGAGTTCTTCATGCAATAAAGATAAGCTAAACGATCAGCAGTGCTCTACCCAGAAAGCATGACATATGCAGGAAAATCATTAATTGTTTACACAAGGGCTGATTTCATAATGAAATTCTGCTTCATTGAAATGTCATAGGTGAGAGCCCCTTTTGCCCACAACAATTTCAACTCTAAAATTAGCAGTTGCAAGAATACGTCTATCTTATCTCTAAGTTGATGGCCCAGGAACTAACACTATTAAAAATGGAAGAGTCTTTCATGCATAGTCGGGGGGTAAATTATACACAATTATAATTACTGGCCAGCACGAGTATTGCTGTTCAGATTGCCCAAAAGGTTAAAATTCATCTATGTAGAGAGCAAGTCTCACATTTCTTTTTTCAAATGCAAAATTAGGATGCATATCATTAAAATGCTTCCACGCTTTAGATTCTAACGGATGGCGTATAACACCCTCTTCTTCTTCATGTTCTCATGCCATCTCATATATGCAGCTATAGCTTCTGATTGATATAATTTTTGCAACCATGGTATCAGCAAAAAATAGTGCTTTTTTTAGCCATAGGTCTCGTCCAATTTGAACATATTTGTTTTTTAAGTTTTAAAGCATTGATTGTATGGAGGACTATGGTAGCCCTTCTAGGTGTCTTTAGATGCACATAAAGACATCCTGCATTCATAAGAATCAAAGGAGGCTTATAAAACAAACCTCACCAATTCCATTTGTGGGTACCTTAGCTTTTGCTGGGTATTGTTATTAACATATCCTTTTCTTTGATTTTTAACTTCGATAAAGGGAATATTAATTGTGCAAAAGGAAATTATGAACAACAATCTAGTGCATATTTAAAAATTTCATCGCATGCATCCCAAAAATAAATGACCAAGCATCCCAAAAAAGAGAGGAAAGTTCTCATACGAGTATCAATCAGCAGAGGAGGTCAAAGACGAGAACGAGAGAGGTGTTGCCGACGTTGCTGAGGTGTTGCCAAGGTTAGAAAATTTCTACAAAACATTAGAACCCTAGATTTAGAAATGATAAACATATACGAAATGCTAAGATAAATGGATGAGTGGGGATGATGAACTCATGAATTTTCCTTTTGATGTTGAGCTAAAATTGAGGGAGATTATCCTGCTTCAGTCGTTCGATTGCGATGAGAAATAAATGACGTCGCAGAGAAAAAGGGGCAGATGGAAGGCGAAGAAAAAAAAATTGAGAAGAGAAGAAGTCACCAAAACTAAAAAATTAGCGATGCAGCCTGACTGCATCGCAAATAAGAGACACCAAAAATGGAATTGCTAACTAAGAAGGCCAACTAGAGATGCCAAATACTGGTATCCTCATTTACTAAGTAAGATGTTCCGACTAGCGACAAAGTCTCCACGTTGCTAAAAATTTAGTGACGCAGAGTATTGGCGTCGCTAAGTCTCTCACAAAGTATAGTCTGGCGTTGCTAATTTAGTTCATCGTTAAATCATCGCTAATTAGTCCCTAATTTTTTTGCCACATATTTTGATTGCCATGGCATTCCTATGCGTTGTTGTTCGTCGTTATATTTCGATGCTTACTTGCGTGTCGCTAAACTATGAAATTCTTGTAGTGTTCCGCAAGCATCGGTTATTCTTGCCTTTATCCTTGTGAATGCCTCACCATTCGAGAAGAATAAATGCTAATATTCTTGCTAGAGATTGTATAAAAATCTTGTGGTCATCTATTTTTTTCAAAAAAAATTAATCACTTATTAGAAATATTATCATCTAATTGCGTGTCTAGCGCATATGATATTCCTTTTCTTTTTTCCTTAACAATGATTTACCAAACAATAAATAGAATTAAAATTTTTATTCAATTCAAAATGTCTTTTACAATAATTAAGCATCCCTCTTTTATCGTCAGAGAATCTTAAGAACTTCACAAATATACTCACAATTTTGTATTCATTTCTTATAATTAAGAGAAAAAAAAAAGAAATCGACTCATCTTGACATTACTCAACAATATTTTTAATTCATCCTGATGTCAATTAAATAACATCACTGACTTGTTCCAATATTATTTGATTTGATAAAATCTGTAAGGGTATTTCTCAATTTGTACTAGTTTCCAGAACAAAGTTAGGCTTAAATTAATGTCAAATAGACACAATTGAGTCAAATATATATTGGCCAAGTCTATGATTTCAATCATTCCCTTGGAGTTGGGCAGAATTTATTCTTGAGTTAAAGTCCTCTATTCTTATTGTCTTCAAAAAATTCATTAATAGAGTAATGATTAGAGTTCTCTTTCTTTCATATGTCATTCTTTTCTCGTTGCTTTGAGGATAATCTTTACTTTACCTTTATTAAAAGAACAAATATTCCTTCTATTATCATGCAGAGTCTTGATCATATTACAAAGGACAATCCAATAACATACAAGAATCATCCATTGGTATTATGCGGCACCATAAAACACTAATGTTTAGTGTTACCAATCAAGAAACCAACAACACATTATTAGAGGCAACTACTTTATTATCCCTTTTGAACCAAGTAATTTTGTGTGATTGGGGATGCATCTTAAATTTTAAATTAAGCTTGTAAATGACATTTTAAGAAACAATAATCTCATGTGACCTACCACAATGAAAATATTGCAAACTCGTCCAGAAGTCATATAACAAGTTTGAGATTTGTTAGTTCGAGGCCAATCTTCTAATTTGGTTTTAGGTGTAGATATCATATGCCATAGAATAAAGTTTAACCCCAGTCTGCATTAAACTTGGTGTTAAGTTCATCATCTGATTCCTCACCATAAATGGGTTCACCATAGAGATGGATTTTAGTGGGAAGGAATCATCATGGACATCCAAAAGCATCATATCCTCTTTTCTTGTATGCACAGCATAACATATAGAAGTTATTGTGTAAGCTTCTGTTGCTCCTTGGTGTTGATGTAGTTATTGTTCTTAAACACAACGTCTGTGAAGCTAGAGTAGGATTCTTATTACAGAGCCTGTTATTTTACCAAAATAAAGAGCTTTGAGCTTTCCTAGCATCCAACATGCAAAACCCTTTGATGTGTTATTGCCATGTCATATCATGTAAGTTGCAATCTCATCATACTCGTAAGCCATTGTCATTGAAATATTTTGGCTACACGAATTTATTCATGCAGGAATACTGAGGCAGAGAGTTTGAAAAACCTCTTCACGTTGTCAATGATGCTCTTTCCATCCTATCTAAGATTCACATAAAAGAATGATAAAGAAAGCTACAGTGATCTATAAAATACTTAATATTTTTTTGCTAACAAAATCAAGAATAATTTAGAAATTTTTTGATTTTTATTTTAATGATATTGATACCTCCTTCCATGGACAACATTAATATTGCAGCAGAGCTAAATTATTTGGTAGCACATGCAACAAATTCATGAGTTGACCTATGCCATCAAGCAACTTTAGACCACATGAATAAACGTTCCTAAAAACAAGCATTGTCACTGGATGAGTGGCAGATGCTTCTTTTTTTTTTTCCTCCTCTTTTTTTTTTTTTTTTTTTATGCTATGGATGATGGAAGAGCAATGGATGATGCGATCATTTCCTACATTAATGAAATGTGAAAGATGAATCATCTAGAGGAGCTAAGAAATACAAGTTCAACTTTTTCCCTCAAACTGGCCATAAAAGTAATCCATGTAATCATGTTAGCGCAGATTGCTACTTGATTAAGACCGAGTCTAAAGTTTAACTCTCTGTCCTTAAAACAATTTTGTGCTTACAATTTGTGATGATTATCTCCCAGAATACAACGATCTTCTTCTGATGAAAGAAGCACTACATTTCATCGGAACAACATCGCAAACCACAAATACCATACTCTCTCTTATGCAAATGCTTTGGATTTTCTCGGATGAGATTGGATGTAGATGCAAATCCTATTTATAAGTTTTAGGCGTCTCTTGAAAGCACCGTTTGATTTGATCGGGTGCGATTAAGGGATGTGAGGATAAGGGCTTATCACCCTTGATATACCCATTCATCATCATGATTTTCAGATCACATGATCCGATAAACTCTTTCCATGATACCATGAATTGGCGTTGGCATTGTTTGATATGTTGTTTCATTGAACGGGCGTGTCATTCTGTGATCAACGGATCACCGAGATGGTCAACGGTCTTGTCGGTCCACGGATGGTCAACTGTTCAACGATCTTATCATGGTCAACTATTCAACGATCTTATCATCGACAATTGCGATCAATCCAAGCCATGATCAGTCGATCAACACCGTTCTGATCAATCATGATCATCCAAGTCATCGATCCACTGTTTGATTTCAGTCCCTCATCTTAATCCGATCCTTATGATCAAGAAAAATTGTAAAACCCCTTATGCTCTTCACGGCATAAGTACAAATGTGCCTATAAAGCGCGCCCTTCACATATGCATCACCTTCACACATGCATGGGTGATGCGTATGGTGAGCCTAAAAAACTTAAACATAAGGAAGAGGTTTTCATATAAATAACCTTCCTTTCTTAATACTTCAGATGTGAGACTAAAAGTTCTCTTAATTTCTCATTCACATACATAAGAAGGTATTTCAAGGCCATTTGGGTATTCAAGGCCTATTGGCACATTACCCAACAATCCATAAACCGTCACTACTAGAAATTATTGTAATTGCCCTTTTGGACTCTTCTCATGAAACAAAAAAATTATATACATCTGAAATTCCTGAAGAAACCTCTTTCTACATCAATCTGAAAAATAGAAGATGATTTGGTGTACAATTGAAAATTCTAAGCTAGGACTCTCTGGTATCCATTCAGTATTCCATCCAGGCCTGAATAGGAAAAAGAAAAAAAAAAAAAATCAGACAGTACCCATAACCCAACTTCTCTCTTTTGACACCTTTCCGTTGAGTATGCATAAATGGATTAGAAATATGTCTATGAGTCGCTTTCATTAGGCATTTTTGGTGGCAGAGTGGTCCTAAAGGCATGCTTTCTGCAGCGTTCAAAGATGCTATCGTATATAAGATCGAATTGCACTCCTGCTCTTTCTCGATTCACAATAAAAAGAATATGATCGCCTTCGACGATCTTGTAGTACCTGCAAGAAACCACCACCATTCATGTCAATGCATTCTTACTTGAAGTTAAAGCATTGCCAATAAAGTGATGAGTGTTATCATTTAGAACAGTGAAAGGAAAAGTTTTCTTTCTAGAAGGAAAACCTCCTGAAGAGATAAAAAATTCAAACAAGCTATCTAGTTGTATTATAAAGAGAGATTTGTCCATGAGTCCCAAGTAAATTCAAAAAAGAGAAACCCAGATGCTCATGGGGTGGATACCTGAGGACTTTTATTTACAGCCAGGAGAGTTTTTCAAAGGTTTAATCTTCATTCTCCTACCAAACAAAGTTCTGACAAGACTATCTATGTAATTAATGGAAAACTGATTTAAAAACATTAAGAACACTATTTCTTTCTCTCTCATCCAACATTACTGGTGATTTCTGGCATTCATATGTCCTTTTCTGAAGTTATGATGCCTTGCACTCATGTTTTCTTCTACAACAATTAAAGATACATTTTACAAGTTAGAATCGAGAAGAGTTTCATCTGCATTGGCTGTGTTATTATTTTTTATAATTTGTATTTCCAATGTAGGAAATTATTTTATGGCAATGCAAGTGACAGTGGTAGTTGGAAAGGGACAGATAACTCCTTTTGGTAGCTAGACTTATCCTCAGAAAGCAGCTGGGTCACTCATGACTCATGAGTCATGAAAGCTACCACATTGTATATATCGAAACTACATGTGTGAATGCAAATATTGAGAATAATTTACCTTTTCTAAATTATCAGCAACGTTGAAACACCAAATTCAAATTTGTGGTGATGGTGTATGTAGTTCATGCAGTTTATAAAATTTTAAGTTTCATATCACTTGTTGGCAAACTTGAGATGTATAAAAATACAAAGTGAAATAAGGAAATATTGCGAGTAAAATACCATTAAAAGTTTGCAAAGAATGCATAAGAGTATAATCAAATCATAGAAAATTCTTAAAAAGTTTTGTTTCACCCTGGACTTAAAAAGTTCTTAAATTAAACTAATATTGCAGAAACTTTCAATTTCACAGTTTAAAATGCTCTATTACATATCTTGAATAACGGATAATTTAAAACAACAGAGTGATACCCTCTAGCTTTAGATACTAAGAACTAATCAGTTGGAAGTAAACATCTTTAATTCAGAAAAATCTATCCTTATGCATACAAACAAATGGTGTATGATGAATAATAGGTGATACTAATGACACTTGAAAAATTTCTTGCATGGATTGTTTCTCATTGGACTATAAAAATAACATACTATTGCACACGAGACCTCATTCATAAAATTAGAAACTTAGCTTAATTGTCCAAATCCTAGTTCAAAGGCCAATATTTTTTTTTTAAAAAAAATTATAGTTATGGTGGTGATGACAGGAGTACAAACCAGATCCCTGGTTGCATGGGATGGCAATCTGCATCATCCACAACAAAATGGCTCGGGTGCTCTATCGGTATGCGAGGATGCGTCATGGATATTGTGTTCAGTGCCCCATCATTGTCTTCCCAATCCTCATCCCTGTTTCATTCAGATCAACATAAGTCTTCCACTGACATTCACCACAGAAATTTCATACCAAAGACAGGCGAAATTAACTTGTTCTAATTCAGCAAGTGGCACCACACACCTGTAACCTTTGTAAGGTGGCGGCACATCGGAGGGAAATCGCCATTGGCACATTTGCAATACTCGAATAAAGCAAAGGGTGGATTCCAAGAACACCCGATGGCACCGTAATACCGAAAATCTTTTTAGTTCTCTTGGTTGCATAGCTGAAGTAGAAAGTATTAGGGAAGGTCCGCAGGCTGGAATTTAGTTTCAGTGAACCTTGAAGCGTGAGGTCAGGCAGGATCCAATCACCAGAAGCAAATGGCCCTGAATTCCCTAATAGCAGATCAACAAGACCTGAAATGCCTGTCTTCCTCCATCCCATCTCAAAGTGATCAAACCCAAAGTTATAGTAATTCTTGAGCAATGAGACATTGAACCAGTCATACACTATCACTCCTATGCGGCAGAATTGGAGCAGACAAATGGATTTCAAAGAACTCCCATCTTCTGGTCTGGGACAAAAAACCTCCAGATCAGCAAAGAAACAAGAACAAATTTCTGTCAAACAAAAAACCAGGCTAGATGACTAAATTTGGTTAGACTTACTGCATTCCATCTAGGTAGGCTCTTGTGGTTCCATTGAGTGCACCTGACAATGAAGTGACACTCAGCACCCAATCCTCAGAAGAGGTGTTCTCATAACCTTCGAAAGCCTGAATTCAAGCAATAGTTTATAATTGATCAACAACTCATTCTACTGCCTATTTTGCAATTGGAAACTCAATAAAAAAGAAAGACCTTGTCAGCTAGCATCTGCTGCAACACTCGGATGACCTGTGCCCCGGCCGAGTGACCGACAAAGTGAATTGGGTGGTGTTCATCCCACAATGGATAATGTCCTGCGATCAAATCCAAATCCAACAATCTAGCTATAACCCAGACTAACACTAACCTTGCTTACAAAATGAAATCAATACTAATCTTCTTGTTAGAATGAATCATTTTTACTACCTTGTTCATAAACTTTCCCAAACTGCGAATGCCCATAGATCCTGCTGTGCTCCTCCCCATAGTCCACCTGCCCTCCTTTCAAATAATAGAACAGCTCCCGTGCCCTGAAACCATGAATCCCAGTCGTCTTTCCAAATTCTAATCCACATTTCTTGCAAGATATCGACCAGATAAAACCAAGGAAGAAAAAAAAAAAAAAAGGAAGGAGAAAAGAAAATGGATCTCTTTCCATACCGGTCATGGACGCTGGTCAAGGAGCCCAAGTCGGGCACAAGAACATGGCCGTCCTTCTTCTCGGCCCCCGCGAAATACGACAGCCCTCCAAGCCTCTGCCATTAACACAAAAAATCACCAAAAAAAATTCTTAACATCGACCACATCGATCGTGCTCAAAACGAATGCGGCATCGAGACGAGCAACAGCAAAAGCAAAAGCATACCCCTTTGCCGAATCCAAATATTCCATGGACGAGCACTATGGGTGGGACCGACCCATCCAGAGGCGCCACCTTCTCCCTGATTCGGTTCGCCTCCGCCGCCGCTGCGACGTCGACGGTGTGAGGCCGAAAGCAGCCGGAGAGGGCGTGCGAGAGGTCCCCGGCCACTGCAGTGCTAAATATATAGAAGCCATATAGAAGGTGGACGAGAGTGCTCACGGCGAGCTCCATTAATCCCATGACTCCCAGGGAGAGCCGGGCCATTCTGCTGCCTCTCTCCGCCCACGCTTTGGACTTCCTCTCTTCACAGACGAAATTTATCAGGATTATGCAACAGAGAGGAGAGGAGGAACAGAGAATGGTACAGAGCTTCTCTCTCTCTCTCTCTCTCTCTCTCTCCCTTTCCTTCTCTTAGCTTCTTACGCTTCCTCTTGGTTACGAGAGAGAGGAAGGAAGCTGGGGGGCTAAAACAGAGGTTCGAGGGTTGCTTAGTTTCTAAATTTTTGAAGCCGTGTGTGGAGACGTGTGGTGGAGCTGAGCATCTACTGTTTGCCACCCAAACAACCCCCGAACACAATAATCTCGTGCTCAAAACCATCTGGTCCCAATGAGAGGCTCCTCCTTTTTTTTGGCCCAAAAATTGATGGCATGAAATCTAAAATAAGAATTAAAGAAGGCCAGAAAATATGTAGTTTGGGAGAAATATATAGTTTGACTCTCTCATCTGAATGACTGAACGGTGATTCAAAAGAAAAGAAAAGAAAAAAAAAAAGTTATAAATATCTCACATGGTAGCAGATTTTTTTTTTTTTGAATAATATCAAGGTTAAAACCATCACAATATTGAGCGATAGATAAATAGAACGTGTCTTTCAAAATTAATATATAAATCGATCAAATATTAGGAGATTTTATTGAATTTTTTTTTTTGATTATATTTATGTCCTCATTGAAGTGCATTGGAATGAAACTTTCCTCCCTAAAAACTTATAATTAATCAAGTTTGGTTAAGTTGGAAACAGAGGACTCATTTTATATTTTCTTTCTTGAAAGAAAATATATAATGTGTGGGTAGGGATGCCATGTGTCCTAATTTCCACCGTGTGCTTGTGTGATACGCGAGAGCCAGCTTGTAAACCACGCGATTGCGTTCTCATGCTTTAGTTTTTTTATTAAGCAGTGTAATAGGCTCCAAGCCAACGCTTTGGAGAGTCGTTTTTTAAATAGGTGTTTTTGACACCGATTTTAAAATAAAAAAATGAAAACAAATATGTTATTTTAAATAATATTTTTTTATTTTTATCTCATCCTCCCTACTTCACCATGGATGAAGGACTGCATGAAAATGATCACTTGGAGTGACGTTCAGTCAGATTCATCATTCCAATGAACGGTTTCTCTCGCTGATCTTACGTTACATTTTTTTAAAAAAAAATATAAAAATTTATTTAAGAATCTATTTAAACATTTTCAAATGAGAGGCTTGATCTGCATTAAAGTTACCGTTATTCTAATTCATAAATAAATTTTCTCAATAAATCTCATTAATCCCTTAAATATTCATTTAAATCTCACTGAATTTTGTAACCCCTTAAATTTTGTAACTCCCAGAAACTGCTCAATACCAGAGAGATCATCGTTTGAAATGAAAATTTTTATGGTGTTAAAATTGTCACATCAAATGATAATTTTTGCTACTAAAATTATCATTTAATTGTGACAAATAAGCAGAGAAGTATAAGACGAAAGTAAAAAATACTATTTAAAATAATATTTTTTTTTTTAATAATATTTTTATTTTATTATTTTATTATTTTAAAATTAAAGATATAGGTTCGAAAAACGACTCACGCTTTGAAGGCAAAAATGGGCGTAGCCATTGTCAAAGGAAAAAATAAAAAAATAAAAAATTCTATGCAGCGGTGGTTCAACCAAGAAATAGTCCTTTTTGGTGGCGTGGTCAGTCTTCTTGTTGCATTTTAGAAGGTGACGAGGGAATGGTTTTCTTGGATTCTTTATAGAAGATTTGTTTCTGCCCGTGAATCATTCCTTGATTTCATATTGTTTTTTTTTTTTTAATGGTTTTCTTGATCTCTCTCCTTTCTAATCCACAAAAACTCATCGGCAACGTTCCACGTTGAAAGTCTGCTTCCACTATAATAATTTAATAAATTTAACTATCAATATAATAAATCACTTAATTGATTGAAATCAATGCTCTCGTCACTCTTTTAAGTACGCCTGTTTTTTTTTTTTTTTTTCCTTTCTTTTATTTGACCAAGCAGCAGACATAGTTATTTGCCTCGGATTGAAAAATGCACCGATTCAACAAATTGTGAAAGCCGTGATAGGGAAAATGGTTTGTTTTTAACTTTTTTTTAAAATTTATTTTGAGAAGTAAAGATTAAATTCATAGGATAAAAAATTAAAAGATTAGCGAACCCCATCAATTCATCTATAATATATAAAATAAAATAAAATGGATAGAATTGATGATTTCATGCTAATTTTACGCAAATTGACCCTTCATTATGCGACGGGCCACGGCCGAGGAGCTTTCTAGAAAGACAGGTGGTTGGTCAAAGTTTATCCACGGCAGCTTCCTCCGGAATTTTACGCTCGTCCGTCAGTTGTACACTTGTAGGATCTCTCTCCATATTTTATTTTTAAAGAAAAAAAAATATAATATTTAATATTATGTTTAAAATAGAAAATAAGAAATATATTTAAATATTTTTATTTTTAAAAATTATAATTACAAAGAATAATTTTTAAAAAAAATTAATCAAAATGATACCTCATATTTAATCATAAATTATTCTCTAAATTTATTTTCTAAAGATTTAAAAATAATTAAAACTATTTTTTTGATAACAAATTATTATTAAAAATAATTATTTTTAAATTATTTTTTTAAATATTTTATATATATTTATTAAAAATAATTTTTTATGAATCAAACACTGTCTAAACTTCTATTTTGAACCGCAAGTTGCCGCCGCGTTCCCCACACGGCGAGGCGCCGTCAGGGTCCGAGTCAAAGAACAGCAGCTGCGGGCCCGCCACCCACCTGAACCGGTCACGCTTTACGAGCCGGACCGGCGACAAAACCACCATTGAATAGACTTTTGACTATAAAGCCAACGGTGATCGTTGAATGACCACTCATGTCTCACGATATAGAATGGTCCGTTATTGACCAAACACTCAACGGCCTACTAAAGTTAAGTAATACATTATGGGCCGCTATACTTTAAATTAATTACATTATGCTTAATAGATCATTTGCATATCAAGTTAATGAAAATGATTTTAGACGTAATAGCTCATTTGGAACAATCCAACGTTAAGCATAATTCAATTTCAATCCAAAATATTTATCGATAATTATATCTGCATTTCAATCAAGACGGAGAATGGCCACCCATGCCTCAAGATGTAGAATGATCCATTATTGACCAAACATTCAATGGCCTATCAAAGTCAAATAATACATTATGGGATGCTATACTTAAAATTAATTACATCATGCTTAGTAAATCATTTGCAAATCAAGTTAATGAAAATGATTTTAGATGTAATAGCTCATTTGGATCAATGCAATGTTAAGTGTAATCCAATTTTAATCCAAAATATTTATCGATAATCGTATCTGCATTTCAATCAAGACGATGATTGTTGAATGACCACCCATGTCTCAGAATGTAGAATGGTCCATTATTGACCAAACACTCAACGACTTACCAAAGTTAAGTAATACATTATGAGTCACTATACTTTAAATTAATTACATCATGCTCAATAGATCATTTGCAGATCAAGTTAATGAAAATGATTTTAGACGTAATAGCTCATTTGGATCAATTCAACATTAAGTATAATCCAATTTCAATCCAAAATATTTATCGATAATTGTATCTGCATTTCAATCAAGATGGTGATCGTTGAATGACCACCCATGTCTCAAGACGTAGAATGGTCCATTATTGACCAAACACTCAACGGCCTACCAAAGCCAAGTAATACATTGTGGGCCGCTATACTTTAAATTAATTACATCATGCTTAATAGATCATTTGTAGATCAAGTTAATGAAAATGATTTTAGACCTAATAGCTCATTTGGATCAATTCAATGTTAAGTGTAATCCAATTTCAATCCAAAATATTGATCGATAATTGTATCCGCATTTCAATCAAGCATCTAATTATCATTTTACAGCTAAAACATAATAATTGATAATTAAATATAAATTTAAATAAAATTAAAATAATTTAACTTAAATGCAAATTTTATCCAAAAACTAGTTAATTTAATTAAAGTAAAGGATTATTCTTAAATTTATAAATTGTAATTTTTAAAATATTTATTGATATAGCTAAATAAATTATAAAAAATCTATTAAAATAAATAATGAAGTATGAATATTTAAATATAATTGAGTAAAAATAGATGAGAAGATATTTAGTTGTTAAAATGAAGAGAAAAATTAGTTTAAATGAAAGCTCATTTAGTTGAATGACTCGATAAAAATAAATTAGAATGAGAAAAAAAGAATTTATATAGTTAAGATTTATAAATTAGATCGAATCGGATATGGACCAAGTCAAATTGAAAAACCAAGAATCAAATTTGATCTGAAATTTAGAATGACTCCAATAAATCAAGTATGGTCTAATCGATTCAGGATTAGGTTAGGTCATGGGCCAACCCGACAACTTTAAATGTTTAATAACAAATCACCAGATTCCCATTAGGTTGATGAACTGATTGATGATTTGATGGAGTGACAGGGGAGCCCATATCTAAATAAGGTCGTCAGCTTTATTCGGCTGTCTCGGTTACTCACTTGCCCAGAATTACCTCTGATCACTGCCCTATTCTCATTTCTACTGACATCATCCCTCAGCGTCAGAGGCAGTTTAGATTTGAGAAGTTTTGGACTTCCTACTCTGCTGCTCGATCCATCATTTCTTAGGTTTGGTGGTTACATGTCAGAGGTAATGCCATCTATCGGCTCTTTAGACGTCTTGCTCTTGCTAGATGACGCCTTTCTCGATGGCATAGACTGGAGGTTGGGGATATTATCAGACAAGTGGAGCAGGTTGAGTCTATTATCTCTTCTCTCCAGGCTAAAGAGGATCTGGAGGGTTCTCTTTCTTCTGATGATCTTTCGTCCCTGCGATCCAGTTTGGCGCTGCACCACTCCCTTCTGCTACAGCAGGAGACTTTCTAGAGATAGCGGTCCCGTATCCAGTGGGTTAAGGAAGGGGACTGTAACACTAGATTTTTCACTAGGCCACTCAGAAATGACGAGCGGGCAACCGTATTAGGCATATATCTGACGACGAGGGACAGCTTCAGGAGGATACCCAGGTGATTAGGGAGCAGATTCTTAATTTCTTTCATACTAGGTGGACTGAGTTAGCTGGTGCTGGTGTCCCTGTTCACCCTGTCCGGTCTCCCAATAGAGTTACTGCTGAAGAGAATGTCTCTCTTATTCGGCCTATTACTTCGGAGGATATTTGGCTGGCTCTGTAGGAGCTTGGTGCTGATAAGGCCCCTGGATCGGATGGATTTCCTCCGTTCTTCTTTCATCATTATTGGGATATCCTGGGGGAGGATTTAGTGTAGGCGATTCAGCTTGTTTTTCATCTCAAATATATCCCCTCTAACTGGAATCGCACCTTCATTACCTTAGTCCCTAAGAGGCCTGATGCTTCCAGCCCTTAGCACTTTCGGCATATCAGTTTGTGCACAACCTTATATAAGGTTTGCGCTCGACTCCTGGTTTCTAGGCTTCGTTGGGTTATCCCTCGCCTTATTTCTCCGGAGCAGGGGGCTTTTCTCAGAGGGCGAAGCATCACTGATAATGCTTTACTGGCTCAGGAGTTTATGCATGACCTTCGACGAGCTTCTAGGCGTCAGGGGCTCATGGCTATTAAGTTGGATATGGAAAGGGCTTATGACAGAGTCAGTTGGGACTTCTTGTATCGCTCTCTTCAGGAGTTTGGGTTTCAGGAGCTATTTATTGGCTGGATCATGGCATGTATTAAGCGCCCGTCGTTCTCCATCCTTATCAATGGATACGGTACTGATTATTTCCATTCTGAGGGTGGGCTAAGGCAAGGATGTCCTCTTTCCCCGTTTCTATTTGTTCTAACGCTGATGCTCTATCTCGGGCGCTTCACCAGGCTCAGCAGGACTCTGCTCTTGACCCTTACCAGGCTGGTCCCCAGGGGCCCATGATCTCTCACTTGCTGTTTGCTGATGACTGCATTTTCCTGGGTAGGGCTATGGAGGCTAACGCAACCATGTTCGCATCGATTCTCCAGGCTTACTATTTCACCTCGGGTCAGAAGGTTAATACTACCACGTCAGTGATTTGTTTTAGTCCGAGGGTGACTCTTTCTCGTAAGGGGTCTATTATGCAGATAATGGGCATTTCTAAGCAGTCGGCTTCGCTCTCCTATCTGGGGATTCCCATCACTGGTAGTAGGCCCAGGATTTCGGACTTTGGTAGTCTCGAGACGAGGATCCGTGATCGACTTGAGGGGTGGCAGGTCACGGGGCTATCTATGATGGCGAGGATTACTCTTATTCGATCGGTGCTCACTTCTCTTCCTCTCTATTTGTTATCTAATGCTGC